>JAJONZ010020679.1:0-31130 GCA_029582445.1 Solanum paucissectum
CCAACCACATTCAAAGCCTCAGCCACCCCATATAGTGCCAACTGTGGTACAAACCACATAGAGGACATGTTTAACACAGCATTCGGGTCATCCTCAAATCCTGCATTTATTGCCTTATTGCGTCGTATGGTTTCTGTTATTGCTGAAAGTGCTGTAGCCAAAATGCCGAGAAATAAGCCAATCCCCATTCTGGAAAATGGACTTATCCCAGTCGGCAGTCCAGTATACCTTGAGAGTAAAGGCACCAATGCACGATCGTAAAAAGCAATCCAGATTGTCAAAGAAAGAACAGTAATCATGCCAAATGATCCTGCTGGGATTTCAAACTGAGGGGTAATGTGTCTATCCACGGTCAGTAGTTGATATATCGAAAGTGGCTGACTGAACGACACAAGAAGCATAATACAGGTGGACCACATGGGAAGAACGGTAAGAAAACACTTCATTATTTTGACTTGTTCCACAGAGCAGAGACTCCATGGATCTGAAGCTTTTCCATCAGGTTTCAACTCCATGTGAGGATCTTCAATTATGCAAGCTCTATTCAAACACCTACAATATACAATGAATGGAGTGAAAAAAGACAAAATTTCAAATGAGTCTGAAGTTGTGGAGAAAATTATACCATTAACGAATGTTGAAGTTTTGAAACTTTGAAAAAATTTCAAGTTTGTCTTGTTGAGTTAGGTTGAATTCGAGCTCAAAAAATATTGAGTTTTAGTATTTAACTCGGAGGGAAGCTACTCTTGAAATTTGAAGTGATTTCGTGAAGAATCGAAGAAGTTTGAAATTTGAGAGTTATTGATGTTCTTTATGTTTTCTTGGTGACTTTAAGGAATAATTTGAGAGTTATTGATGTTGTCAATTGAAAAGTGTTAAAAGTTGTTTTAGAGGTAAAAAATGGTTTTGCAAAACTGGAGTTCAAAAATAATGGCATGAATGAATCTTTTCTTAAACGACAATCACATAGATGAGCCAAACTTTTAACTTATAGCATAAATGAGTATTTTCTGAATGTTCGATGACATATTTGAGCCTTTTCCCAATCAAACATTGTATGATAGTAAACGCATGAATGGACGTTGAAGATGTCTATACCTGAAGTTAGTGGATGGCGCGAGGAGCTTTGATTCAGGTGCTTTATAGTAGCAGTCGTCATTATAATTCAACTGAACATTTATATGTCTTTTTCTGAAGGCTGCTATTGCAACTTGATACAATTCAGTGAACAAACTCCCTTTAGGTTTTGCTTTGATATAATGAGGAGATCCAATCAAGAAAACGGAAACAGATAAAATCATGAGCAAAGCAGGGACACCAAACCCAACTTGCCAACCAAAATGATCTTGGATATAAACAATTACAGTAACTGCAAGAACAATTGAAACTCCTACACTGGCATAGAACCAGTTGAAATAGCTATCCATAAGTCTCTCGTTATCTAGATTTTCTTTGTTCTCCAATTGGTCGGCACCCAATGCGATGGAACAAGGTCTAACAAAACCAGCACCAATGGAAATAAGCCCAAAAGAACACAAAATTGCAGCAAGTTGGACTGCTGTTTGTTCCATTACAATCATGTTGATACTGACCGCAGGGTAACGGCCTGAGTTGTGGAATTATTGTTGTGAGCCAAAGAACAATCATTCCCTGTTGAGATAAAAGGAATAAAATCTACATCTAAAGAAGGTCAAGAGATGAAAACAGGAATAAGTCGTATAACCTTAATTAGTGTATTATTCATAGTAGTTTTCTTTGTATAGGCGAAATGGTCTGATAGACCCTTGTACTTGTATTGTTTGTATTTTAGACCTTTCAACTTAGAACCTTGTCAACTGAACCCTCTAACTCAATGAAGCTTAACATTCTAAATCCCTCTGACCGTAGACCAGGCTTATGTGACAACTTAATTAATGAGTTGGAACAAATATGTGATTCCACGTGCAAAAGGAGCGTAGACATAAGAATTTAGATTAAAAATAATTAAAAGAACAAGAAAAATAAAATAAAAAGAAGAAAAAAATTAAAAATAAATGTTTCACTTCTTTCTTCTTCCCCCACCCATCCCCGTTTCTTTTCCTCTTCAACCATCACGTTTCCTGTTCTTCCCCACCCAGACCGCTATTTCTCTCTTTCTCCCCTTCCCCGCTCCTTTCCAATTTCTTTTTCTCTTTTTTCTTTTTCGTTTTCTTTTCCCCCAAATAAAAAACGAAATTGTGCAAAAAAAACTGAACATAATAAGCAAAGGAAAATTCAGAAAATTGATGGGATAAACATAGTTGTGGAGAAATATGTCTAATAAGTATCCTGACCTCCTTTGCTGTCAAAATTGTTCTTGATTTGTCGTTTTTTTCATTTTTTTAGGGTAAAGTGACAAGATGGTAGTTTTGAATGGTGAAAAGTAATTGTTGAATATCTTTATGAAATTATATGAAGTGTATTGTGTAAAATTGTGTGTAAATATTAAGATATATTAAGGTATTTTAATGGCGATTCATTGGTATCAATGGAGGAAAGGGTTTTAGAAGTTGCTCAAGTAACAATGAAGGGAATAATGAAGTGAAAAAGAAGAAGAAAAGTTATTTTTTCAAAATAATAAATGACATGTCATATAAAATTTGATGTGGATGATGACATGTCATTTTCATTGGGCGTTTGAAGTTCACACAAAGTCAAAGGGATTTAAAATGTTGAGTTTCATTGAGTTAAATGATTCAGTTGACAAAGTGTTAAGTTAGAAGGTCCAGAATACAAACGCATACAAGTATAATGATCCATCAGACCATTTCGCCTTTTGTATATGATACATAACTATAAAAAATTGTAGATTTTTTTAATCTGTTACGATTTTGGAGAGATTTGAGAGAAGAACATTTGAAATTTGAATTGTTTGGAGTTGTTATTTGGGAGAGATTGACATCAATTTGATTTGCATGATTTGGAAAACTGACATGTAATTTTATATTTAATTTCCTTTTTAATCTCAACAAATTAGTAATATAATGTATCAAATGTGATGTATTCGGAAGAATGAGATGTATGACAACAATTTTAGGGGGTTTTGTAAATTGAAAAAGAGTAGGGATAGAATGTGATTTTCTCCTTACACTATGAGACTCCTAAAAATTTTACTAAAACTAATGCACGGCGGGGCGGGTTGCATGTATATGTGATTATATGTTGGTTGAAACTCAATTTTAATTTTTTACATATTATAAGAGTGATGGATCATTATTTATTAAAATAATTTATTTAAAGCTACTAAAATATCCAAGATAATAAATGAAAATTGTTCAATAATATATAAAAAAATTCTTATATGTTCCCAATTGACCTCTGAAAAATAAATTTTTACGTCATTATCTATTAAATTAATACAACTTAATAGAAAATGGATTTATTTTTATGACTTTTATTTTTAGTATCAAGCTTAACTAGAAAAAATAATTAAAAAATTATGTGAGGCGGGCTCATGCGGAGCGGATCTATGCAGGGCGAGTTGAAAATGGAAAAAGTTGTTATGCCGGACAACGGAGCAGAGCGGATTAAAAATTTTGCGGGTTAAACTCAACCCGCCCCGTACCGCCTCATTGTCATCCCTTTCGCTAATGAGCAACCGATGGGTGATTATATCATAAAGAGAGTTTTAAGTATGTCAAGTTTTTAATCTTTAGAACATTTAAATAGCAAAGCTAAACATGACAAATTGAAAACAAGAATATAGGTAATAAAGTGAACTTACAATAAGACTAGAGATGGTTCCAATAGCCACAGCCCTAAACCTTCCAATGTAAGAATCAGAAATAAAAGCTCCCAAAATAGACAATACATTTGAAAGTGCTGACCATAAATTAATCAAAACTGAAGCACGAGCAGCATCCATATTGTAAAATTTTGTTATGTAGATTATCATATTTGGTTGCAAACCAAAACTTGCCAATCTCTCACATGATTCATTCACTACAATACAGCACAAGGAATCAATTAAACAATTTACAAAGAAAGAGTAAACAAAAAAGAGAAATTATAACCCATACCTATGATGAAAGGAATGGTTTTTAAACCTCCCTTTGTTGGATTTTGTGAGTGATTCAGTAAAAACTCTTCTTTTTCTGGGTTGTTTTCCATTTTCTTTCTTCCTTGTTCAAATTCTTCTTTCAGTCTAACCTCTTGGAACATATCTTGTTATGATTCAATATATATAAAAATATACTTGTTGAAGAGGTAAACTTTCTCAAATTTATATTTTTAAATGTTCATCTAATTAGTGGCTATCAGCGCGGAATTCTAGAGCATTTGATTCGTATATACAAGCAATTATAAAAGAGGCAGGTGAGTTATGCACTACTATTATTTTATCCTACTTTACTTTTGACATATTTTTATTAGTGAGATGAGTTAGATAAATATATGATTATGTTTTTTCACCTTTTATTATTTTAATAAAATAATTAATCTTATTATTTATATTAAAATAATTCTCGGACTGAATAATATTCCGTGCCAAATACATATATAATAAAATATAAGATGGTAGATGAGATATGACACAATTAAGCGTATGACATGTATAAATTTTATCATATCTTAATTTTTTGCATATTTTATTAGTGGGATGAGTTAAAAATTTGACAAGTATATTTATATGAGATCATGCTATTCCACCTGCCATCATTTGAAATATTTTATCTCTTTATTTATTAAAATGCACTTCAGTTTGTTGACAACAAGAACAAAAACAAAGAAAGAAGTGGATCGTGCCAATATGCACAATCATGTGCACGCCGACAAAATAAATTTGAACAATTATGTGTAGGCCGGCAAAATAAACTCCAGACCGACTCGACATCTCAAACGAAAGTAAAAAAAAAAAAAAAAAAAACTGGCAGCGCAACAACAACCCTAAAGTCAGCGAAAAGATTGAAGTTTTCCAGGAAAATGTAACTCATAGAAATCGAACAAAGGATGAATCAGCAAGTATGTATAGTCAGGAAATCACATTGGAGGCTAAATTTATATTAAAAGTAGAAATCACAGCAAAAAAAAATGTATACCTAAAAGTAGAAATCACAGTGAAAGTGAAAGCAATTGGGGCACATTCCACAACATAGAAATCAATTTACTTTCATTTGAGATGTCGAGTCGGTCTGGAGTTTGTTTTACCCGCCTACACATGATTGTTCAAATTTATTTTGTCGGGGTGCACATGATTGTACAAATTGGCACGGGCCCTATATATATTATTTTTTCATTTTAATTAATGTGATGCAAATGTAATTGGGAGTCATCCAAAAATTTATACTTTTAAAAAGATTTTAAGTTATTAATTATTGGAACTTATTATACTTTTTATGTGACTTTACATAATATATATTACTCCATTTTTCTCAATTTATGCTGCACAGATGGAATTTCCAGAGTCACCCAAAAGAAATTATTATTTTTTAGATATTTTATGATTTATAATATTCCTTATGCATTATCCATATGATATACGTTACTCCCTTTGTTCCAATTTACGTGGCACAAATAAAAATTCGAGAGTCAATCAAGAAAATAAATTATTTTATATTTTAAATTGTTATTATTTTGATTTATAGTCATTGTTGTGAAATTATCAAATATATAAAAACAAATTAAACAAATAAATTAACACAGAGAAATTTTCGAAAGTATTGCTTCTGGCCACTTATTAATATTTATTTAACAATAACAATAATAATTAATTTATCATTTCTAAAAAATTGTTGAAACTTTATGAACAAATTATTTTTATTTTAATATTGTGATTTATAATCTTTTTCATGTGATTATCAAATATATAACAAATTAAAAATAAAGTAAGACAAATAAATTAACACAGAAAAAATTTCGAAAGTATTGCTTTTAGCCACTTATTAATATTGAATAATAATAATAATTAATCATTTCTAAAAATTTGTTGAAATTTTATAAACAGATTATTTTGATTTTGATTTTTTTATCTTTGATAAAAGACAATGTTAAATTCTAAATACATATAAGGAAGAAATAGTGGGGGATGGTTGGGGACGTGACATATTCAGAGGACACTTTAGTCCACACACTCAAAAAGTATACATAGTTGTTATAGTAAGATTTTCTTAGGTCCAATTATATTGTTTTATTCTAATATGAAATGACATAAATACTCCTTAAAAGCCAAGAGGCATTTATAAGTGTGTGCTTGTCAACATGCCTCTTGATAGAATTCCTGATCATATGTCAAAGGAGTAGCTCAACGGTAAAAAAATGAAAATATGTACATTTGCTTCGATAAAAAAATTACATAAGATTATTTTTTTTGTGTACGTGTATATATTTAAAATTGAATCCCCTGAGCATATGTTAAACGAATAGCTCAACGATTGATGGGGTTCAGGATTTCGCCTATGTTAGCTTTGGTTGGGGTCATGGGTTCGATTGACAAGGTGTGTGCTTATTCTCATTTATAAGATAATAGTAGAAAGTAGATATTTTATTATCTTTATTTATATTAAATAGTAAAGTAAAATGTACTTACAATCTCTTTTTAATATTCACCCGTCAAGACATGAACTAGTTGGTATACAATCAACTCTCTAAAAATCAATTATTTAAAATATATATGTTTTTTTTATTGATTTCTCGCTCAGTGTCTAGAGCTCATATGAAAGCGTCGACTAAATTTGAATTGTCACTACAAGGCTTATTTGGGAGTGACACTCCTAACAAAATTTTGCTCCATATATAAAGCTCGAATTTGAGACATCTGATAAAAAAAATGGAACAGTCTCACCACTACATTACAACTCATGTTGGAAAAAATACACATATTTACATTATAGCTTCTATATTTCGTAACAATTTAATTTTGAAACGTCAATTTACCTTTGCTCATTTAATAACTCGTGTCATCTTTGATTTCCAGCCAGCCACAGAGGAGGGTTACAAAACTGTGAGCAGCCCCCGCCTACCGATATATTGTTAGAGATTGTGAAAAAACTAACGTATATATACGTAGCATATATAATTGTTGGAATTCCATCGTAGCAAAAAGTGGTAACACATTACTAACACATATAACAATCTCAACTAAAAATGTAAAATGAAACACATAACTTGGACGTGTCGACAAAAAAAAGTCACGTGGATAAAACAAAATTCAATTAATATTGAGGTGTGTTTCTCATACTAAAAGATAGAGGCTTGTTACTTTTACACTTATTTGCTTTCAAAATTGGCCAAAATATTTCTACTCAAATAAATTCATGGCTTAAATTTAAAATTAAATAGAGACTTTCGACTTTTAAAAAATTAAAGTAATATATATCTTTTCATAAAGTATAATCTTCAAGTTCTTTAAAATGTAAAGTTGCTATTATAATCAGTTTTTCTAATGATTCTTATTTGATTGATAATATAATCAATTTATTTAATTTTTGTGAGACATAGTAAATCGGCCACTATTCCATGTTAGTCATGATATCTTCATTATATTAGAATTATTAACAATTACATCTATGAGCATTGAATCTAATTAGAACAATTATAAATTAAATGATCTTGGAATAAAGTGGTGATTTTGTAGCGGCTCTTTACATGTCAATATTAATAAAACAGAGAAGGGTTATAAATGTTGTAGATCTTACGGAAAATATCTTTATTACGAACACTTGTACTGAATTCACCAAATCTTATACTTCACCACGAATTTTTGTAGGAACTTCTCATAGTTTGAGGCATGTCAAGAGACACTATCCTTAAAGATATTTCATCCGATATAGGTGTATCCCCCAGAATTCAACAAGCTCTTCTAGTATAAAACTAGGAGCCATAAACTAACAAAGATTTTTTAATACAAAACCCAGCACAATAGAATATGAAAAGAGAAGGAAGAAATTTCTGTTACTCTCAATTTCTCCCCACTAAAGATTAGATAATAGAATATATATATATATATATGGAAACAGATGATCATCTCATATGAATAACATTATGGCAATTCAAGAATTGCAAACGGAACAATCAACAATTAATGGAGGAGTAATTAGGATAATGAAAGGATATTATATAGTTGGCAATTTGAGAATGGTAACAGCCAATTTATTGCAATAAGACCAAGTCAAAAACATTCAATGATAAGATAATTTTCTCAAATACTTATGGTAGAAATATGTTAAATAACACTCTTTACTAAGGAATAAAGGAATAAACCTTAGACAATAATATAAACAAGTTTTTTTTGAGATACTAGAATCATTTTTCTAATAATAAATTGTTGCTGAATTATGCGAAACAGACCATTTATATCCTTTGTTACATTTTGGGATAAAAAAATGTCTCTGCCGTTATCCTAAGAGACAACAAATGCCCTCAAGAGTAAATAGCCAAAAAATGTAATGACATGGCTAGCCATGTGGGACTTAATCCCTCTACCTAAGTGCTGCTAACTAGGATTCACTTTTTAAAAAAAACTAGACCTTTCGCAGCGACAAAAGTCGCCACAAAAGCCCAGAGTATCGCCACTAAAATTTTCATTGATTTTGAGCATTAAATTATGATTTTGTGTTTTTTTTTCTTCATTATTTTTGAAAAATTATAAATAATATCGATCAAAGAGGAGTTTGAAGACACTATATGTTTTATTTTTATGTCATATGTAATTGCATAAAATGTACAATAATGCATTATGTAGTAGGGAATTTGAGTTGAGAAGTAATTTTGATGATTTTCCTAATAATATTGGATGTTTTTAATATTAATAGTACATGCATGTTGTTTATTTTAGAAAATTAGGTTGCAACCGAAAATTAATTATCATTTTTTTTGGTTGAAAAAATATTTTTTACTAATGAATGGCTATGGCAGCCTTAGTCGCTGCTAAAAATCACTTAAAAACTTTAGTGACAATATTTTGGGATTTTGTGGCGACTTTTGTCGTTGCTAAAGGTCTAGTTTTTTTTTAAGTAAATCCTTGTTAACGCTTAGGTGGGGGTTTAGTTCCATGTGGCTTGTCACGTCATTAAAATTTTGGATAGTTAACTATTGAGGGTATTTATGGTCTTTGAGATAATGACGAAGGTATTTTTTATCTCAAAATATAATGAAGGGTATAAATACTCTATTTTGCATTGTTCAGAAGTAATTTTGACCATTTTCTATTAATAAAATTAAACTTCAAACTTTAAATTTCTTTATTCTTTACGTGATGCAGAGTATTTCAATTGGCATCAGATTTGAAAATAAAAATAGAAGAAAGAAAAACAGTTTTGAAAATAAGTACTTTTCTTCTTCAAATGCACTACAAACATTAAATTACTTCTTATTTATTCTTCAAATGCACTACAAACATTAACATAACTTCTTATTTAGGAAACAAAGTTATCATTTTTAGTCACACTATCCTACTACAGTATCAATAAATAATGGACATCATATATAAATGTGTTACTTGATTTCAACTGACATCTATACCTTTCAACTTTACGTGTGATATATGTGTGCAAAAGCAAATATTTAAATTTATATAAAATTAAACAAATAAACACATTCTTCCCACGAAATTTTCTACATATGTTCTACGTGTATTATTTCGCATAGGACGTGTGTCTCTACTTGTTTAATTCTATATAAGTTTAAGTATCTAGTTGTATACACCCAACATTAGAAGTCATAAATATCAGTTGAAGTCAAGTAAAAGAGCATATTTATGTATTATGCCTAAATAAAGTACTATGTTTTCTTTCTAGCTATTTCATTTTGTAATTTGGTTTTTCTTGTATCACTCATCGTGTTATTCACTTCTTTAAATGTTGATATTTTGACTGAAAAATATTATGGTGTATGCCACAACGGTAAAGAATAACCGAATCTACGTGACATGATTAGTTTGATTTTAATATTAACATATACTAACCCAAGGGCGGCTCTACAACTTTGAAAAAAAAAAAAACAATTGTCTATTAGGCCCAAAAATTTGAGGGGCCTCATTTTAAAAAAAAAGAAGGTTATAAGTAGTTTTTTTTTAAAATATCGAATATTACTTGTAAAAAATAAAAAAAATTCATAAAAGAGCAAAGAAATAATAGAAGTTCGACAAATTATGAATACTATGTCTCGAGAAAGATTAAATAATTGGCTATAATAAACTTCATAAAAATATATATTCGATTTTAAGGTCTCCATTCAAATTTGACTTTAGGCCACCAATTTATTAGAGCCGCCCCTGTACTAACCCCTTCTTTTTTTTAAAAAGAGTAGCAAGTCTAAATGTTAAAGTGTACTCCATTTGATGCCTAATTTTTACGATAGCAAAGAATATGATGTAGTAGATTAATGAATCAGTTTTTTTCTTAAGTAGGAACCTTGGGTTGAAATTTAGAGTATAAAAAAATTCTTGGTAAAACATTATTAGCACATCGTATGGAAAAAAACCAAGAAAAAAGAATCCTCTTCTTTATGATAGGCTAATTACATCATTGATATAGGTCGATAAGTTGGTAGATTAGGTTATATTGAAGTGTGTCACCATTTCATCTAAAGTTTAAGTTTTTTTATGAGTGTGACGATCTCATCTAAAAGCTTAAGTTTTTTTATGAGATGGTCACACAATTCAATCTGGTATCAGAGCAAGCAAATGTCCTGAGATCGAATCTCAACGCCACCCATATCAAAAAAAGAATTTCCAAATGCTTGGCCCCATGTTGAAGTGTGTGACAATCTCATCTAAATATTTTGTATAGAACAGATCCAGTTGAGATGTTATAGCTAATTTTCTCTATCACGCTGGACTTGTAAATTTGTACCAAACTTATATAATTTTTATCAGAACCTTAGTTTTTGCGAAGTAGCTATTGAAACTAGGGGTGTTCGTGGTTCGATTTGGATCGGTTATTGGTTAAATCCAAAACCAAACCAACCTAGTCAATTTTTTAAATATCTAAAACCAAACCAAACCAAAAGAAAAAAATAACTGTCGGTTTGGTTCAGTTTTTCTGTTTTTTTCAGTTTGAATATAATAAATTTTTGAGGACATACGTATCTTGATAGACACAAACACCTAGTACATGAACAATCCACTGAAAAACTATTGTTGGTTCAATTAAGCAATTAAACAATACTAAAGTTATCATTACACGAACAAAGTGATTCAATTAAGAGAAGATGTAACTATCTTATGAAATGTATGGTAGGTAAAGACTAAAGTAATGAATTTTGATAGACTTGGACATATGATTGTAATAGATGGGCTAACATTTAAGTGTTGAGCTTGAGAAATTGGTAAAGTTAAAGGCTTAAGTTACTTAAAATTTAACAAAATATTTATATTTTATTTATGAATAATATATAAATAATTATAAAATTTATATATATAATTTATCGGTTCGATTTGGTTATTTTTGCAGTTATTTTTTAGTAAAACCAAACCAAATAGTATCGGTTTTTCAAAATTTAAAACCAAACCTAACCAAATCAAACCAAAAATCGGTTTTTTTAATCGGTTTGGTTCGGATTGCGATTCGGTTTAGTTTTTTAACCATACCATGAACAGCCCTAATTGGAACAATGGGTCAAGCTTAAGCCCTTGTCACGACCCAAAAATGGACGTGATGCACTTATCTATTCTCACCAAGACAAGTCAACCTTAACCCAACAAGAACAAAAGAAAAACGGAAAGAAATAAAACATGAAAAAGATAAAGCGAAAAACTTATTATTTCTACTAAAAATTCGCCAAAATCTGATTGTCACGTGTACAAGTCACTAAAAGATAATGTGAGGAATTGAAATAATTACAAGTCTCATCCTTTGTTTCTCAAATAGAACAAAAGTATAAAAAAAAAGGAAAAGAGGGTCCGCCGTGATGACAAGAAACTACCTTTCAGTAATCCTTTAACAAGCCCCAAAAATAAGAGAAGAAGACGACCACACGATGGAATTTCATTCCGACACTCAAAACTCCAAAAGACTCTAAAAATCACTTTTAAGCAACTTAGCTTTTCTAAAGCACAAACTTACCAAATTCTCAACTTTTAACATAAAGTTCAAAACCAACTTTCAAAACTCAAACATAAAAGACTCGGGGCCAATATCGGAAAGGGCAAAACTGTAAATTCACGAAACTTTTCAAAAATGACCGATCGGGTCATTACATTCCGTAGCTTTGTAAGAATATATATTATATATATATAATGTCCACATAAAAAAAAATTACTCTGTTTAAATCTAAATAAATTGAACAAATCATCTTTTCATACGCTAATGTATATCACCCTTAATCACAAACATATAAAATGTGTACATTTCAACCCCACTTCAAGCTACATTTTAAGCTAAAAAGAGATGATAAAAAGAATAAAAAGATCAAAGGTAGCTAGCTAGATATGCATATGCTTGCACAAATGCAATTCAAAAAGGACATGAGCAATGAACTATGTCCCTCCTTTTCTCCCCTTTTTATTTTGTGTGATTCCTAACTGTGTGCTTTTATGTTAAGCAAACAGACATGAAGTATTTTTAATATATATACTATAGTATATAAATATGCTTGAAACTTTGATCTTTCAGATGGTAAAAATAGATATATTAAAGAGATTATCGATAAAATATATATTCAAATACAGTTTCAATTTTCAAGTGAAATGCACCTGTTAATGCAACTTTAATTTTTAAATATTCTTTTTCAACTTCAACTTTCAATGGAGTGCCAAGTAAGCATTTTGATGATAGATTTTAATATTTTTCACTTTATTCAGAATTTATGAAGTTGGAGTTGAAAATGGAGTTATGTTTAGTTATCATTTTTGCAAAGAATATTTGTATGTTCATACTTAAACGTACTTAAATACAACTTCCAAAGTAAATCAAAAAGTTGGTTATATATTGTTTATCAAATTTAAAACATAATTTCAAGTTAAATTTGAAATTTTCATAATCATAAATAAATTTTTAAATAAAGTAAAAACTTATTCTTAAAAAAACTGAATAGTTTTTATGGTCAAACGGGTCCTTAACTATCACTCAATATATGTTCAAACGCCTACTTAATTAATTAGAAGTTGTAAATTCTTTCGGAAATGACTACAATAATTTTTATTTTGAGCTCATCCTAATGAACTCTCATTTTTTTTGCTTTCTTGATAATTTGAATCTATAAAAACGAAAAAATATTTATTATCTGAGCAATCCCTCATATCGATAAAAACTGATCAATGGCAAAGTCAAAGTGTAGTGTGACTGGAACATAAAGAGAACTAACTAGTCATTACACACTGTATCAGTAAAAAAGTGTGACAGCAAAAGCTTTTTCAGCTTTTTTCAAAGAGACCTGTGAAAAATAAAGTTAGGTATTTTTCATCCATACAAATATTGACACGTGTACTTTCTGGTAGATTAGTGACATGGCTGTGACAGTATAACTTTAATAATTATAATTGTAGCATTTACCAAATAAAACCTACGGTAAAAAGAAATAAAGTTACTTACTACTTACGTAAAATATTAAATTGATAAAATAAAATATAAATTGAACTTTACAAAAGAGCTTATATATGTCAATTTAATACTCCCTTAATGTAAGTACTTTTTTATATTCTATTTTTTTCACCTAAGTTAAGATCTTATTATAAATTGATATTTTAGCTCATTTTACAACATAAATAGAGTCTTTCTGGTTTATTTTTCTTATATAAATTATAAAATGTTAGAACTTGATTTGAGTATGGAGATTCAACTTGTACATTTGTGAATTCTAGTAATGCACTTAAATTCTATGATTTAATCTACTAGTTTTATGTTTCATAATATATTTTATGAAGTAACAAACTTTTCATGCTTATCTAGTTGATTCAAACTATGACAAAAGTAATTAAAATGTGTGATTTGATTTTATTAATGTACTTGTTATGTGTGAAACTGTGTATATTCCTCAAAGAGTTAATATCTTTAAATCTAATAAAGTCATTGAACTTTGTTTTATATTAATAAAATCACTCAATCTTGTTTGAAGAAAAAATAAAATGAGAAAATGCTTTTGGTAAGTAGCATGTTGAGGAGAGTTTTGAAATGATTTAGAGAAGTTTTTCCCACTTTATGAAACAAACCAGTTTAATAATTGTTTTCTTAATATTTAAGTAATTTTACAACAAAGTTATTTTACATAGTGTAAATAAATAAATAAAAATATTTTCCACTTCAAACTTTCATGTTCAAACGTATAAAGGGAAGATATATGACTAGGAGTAGCTTTCAATGAAAAGGGAGGAAAAGAAAGGAAAGGAGGACTAGATTTTATTTCAAAAATTTGAATTTGTGTTATCCAAAAGAAGTGTTGATTTATTAAACTGAACGTTTATTTGAATTTGAAATCTTAAAATGATTTTTGTTCTCAAGTTTTTACTAAATTAACAATTTAAAATTTAGTGCTTGTGACCAGAATTAGATGGATTACAAATGAGGAGGAGATACAAAGCTTACCATCTAAATCCTAACTAACGTCTTATCGCTTCAAGCTTGTAGTAATAATCATGATCTGCACATTTGGGCCGTTACGTATGTGGTTGAGAAACTGTTGAAGTGAACATCAGGTTCTTCAGGAACGGTTATTGAAGAAGCTTATCCTAGTCAGTCACAAATGCACTTTCAATCTTGTCATGATGTTCACTCTAGGCTGATTTTGAATTGTCACTCCAAATCTTGAATGTCTATTAGATATATATCTTGTTATGATTTCAAAACTAAGTTGATTTGAATCGTCACTCTAAATCTAGAGCATATATACTAATAATTGGATTTGATCGAGTAATATTGCACCCAATATCATTCCTACTAAGGTGGATCCGATTAAACTTTATCTTCCACATATCATCTCTTAATACGTTCAAATATCAAACTCACACAATTTATTTCCTCGATGAAATTTAAAGAGGAAAAAAATCACAATACATTACTTTATGCTCTTTATTTTATATTATAAGCACTTACATGTCTCCTTTTCAACCCTTTTTCTCATCCTTTTCCTCCAAGTATACTGATTCTTTGACTTTTAGTATGAAGAGAAAGTGCATTAAACTATTCATGTTATGCTTACTAAGAACTTAGCAACCAAGAAATAGGTCAAAGAACCAAATTGCTCAGTCCTACATTTTAGAATCCAATAAAGTTAAAGGCAAAATTTTAACACATAGTACATCACTTATTTATAAGTTACAAATGAACATTTATATCAAATTAAAGATGACAAATCTATACAAATGTGTACTTGAAAATTTACTATGTCTACTTGTCTTCTCTAAAAATCCTTGAATATTCAACTCAAAACTAAATATTCACAAGTCAAATAGACGATAAGAATTTTATTAAACATATGGAGTTAGTCATGTGATTATCTATTTAGTATGTATTAATTACAATTGGATTGGAAATTATAAACTTTCATTCACATAGCACGGGACATTATATATGAAATGTCAAATTTTGGGATGATATATAAGGTGAGCAATAAGATATTAGTGTGATAAGAATATAAGTTATGATAATCTGGTTTTCTTAAATAATTTTATTTTATGGAATGAACTTAGTGGAAAAAATAATGATATGGTGATGACATGTTATTTTCAGGGTGCAAAAAGTTTATTTTGTGACTTTTATGTTGCAAATATTAATTCATTGATTTTACTATTATAAAAAATAGTTTTACTTCCTATGTTTCAATTTATGTGATACTTTTTATTTTTTGAGATTCAAACTATTTTTTGTTAAGAATATTACAATTTATAATATTTTTCGTGTGATTTTTCAATAGTTAAATTTTAATTTTAAAATATTAAGTTGATCTAATTCAATTTAATTTAAAGAATTAGTCCTTAGTAAAATTGACTTAGTTCCCACATAAATTGAAGCAGAGGGAGTAATTTCAGTTAGGGGTGACATAATACGTCATTTGAAATTTTGGTTTGGTAACTTCGATTTAAAAAAGATACTATATCATTATCATACTAAATTAATTTGGTATGGTACAATATTTTTATGTTCGATTTTGACATTTTACGATATGGTAAACTGGCAGTTATAGTTTGGTTGACTTTGACTTACATATACTCATATGATAAAGAATTATGACTTCACATTTTCAAGAAACATTTGATCAAATATATTAGACTAACACCTTACACATATAGAAATATTCGAAAGAAAGTACAAACAATTCTCTTCTATAATCAGTTATACAAAAAATATTTCAACCACAATAGAATAATGAAAGTTCCAAAGTTTAAATGACATTAATCAAAATTAAGCATAATCCTACTATATAATTTTACACTAAAAATTTCATTCAATGACATTCAAATTCTAACTTGACATATCACTTATCACTTATGCATGCCGTCTTTAACTCTTAGACCACTAAAGCCATCACTTGGGGCATATTCCCATTTTATTTTAAAAAAATTACTTATAAATATTATTTTTTAAAAGAGAAAATATGTACTTTGAGTGCTATGATTTCTATTAAAGAAATTGCATATGAAATGAATATATGAATTTGCAAGAAACAATTGATGAAAATATTAATAACGAAATCACAAAATTCCTTCAAATTAGAATTGACAATTACTATTTAATTCACAAAGCCTTTATATTTTTAACAATGAGAAACTACTAGTGGTCAATTTGTAGCTTATGCAACAAAAACAGGACTAAATGCAGACACAAATATTGTACACCTCGATCCAAATTGTCATGCAAAAAACTCCTCAACAAATTACAAATTAGAGATAACAGACAAGTTACCAGATTTTAGCTTTTTTTACATACAAATTTTCAATTATCACATTTTCTCTGCAGCTGCTCTTTTGTCTTCATAAGAAAAATAGAAAAATAACTGCCTAGGTAGAATAAAACTTTGGCTACTCTTTTGTCATTTTCATTCCTTCCTTCTTCTAGAAAAAAAAAAAAAAACTCATAAAAGGGTACTACTTCCATTTCCAGTAGTTTTCAATAATCAAATAATTTAAATTTAATCTGAAATTTATATATATAATTTTAGATTTTTTGAAATAAATTTTTTATATTTATAAACTACGTAAAAGATATTATAAGTCGCAATAATTGATAATTCAAAATATATGAAAATTTACTGTTAAAGATAGTTATTTGAATTTCAAAATTCGAAAGATATCACATAAATTGTGACGCAGAAAGTACTAATGTACTTCTTTTTATTCTTTGAAATGTAAGTGCCAAAAAAATTTGGAAAATTCTGATCTTTATTAAGAAAATGGAGAAGAAGAGATGCTTTTTAACTTTATCTTTAACGTGTGAGAAAAAAAAAGGGATTTTGTTTAAGAACCCCAAATGTTCAATTAGTAATTATATTTTGAAGTTAGAGAAAAAAAAAAGATTCTCTTGGGAAGATTACTTTGGTTTCTTTCTCACTTTTTGATTTTCTTTGTCTTTTTCTTTCTTTCTTGTTTTGCTTAGTATAAGTCATATTCACATTTACTTTTGTTTTTTTATAGTATAAGTTTTCTTGAAGAGTGTATTTAGCATTTTGGGGTTGTAGCACAATATCAACCTGGGGTGTCCTTTTTTTCTTGCTTCTTCAGTGAAACATAAAAAAACTGAAATCTTTACAAGATTATAGACATTTGGGGTTTTACTACAGTACTGTAATGTATTTCTGCATTCAAAGAAACTATAAGTTGTTGATTTGGCTTTGTGTTGTTTTTTTGGGATTGTGATATCTTGTGTTTTGTGAGCTGCATTGTGTGAAAAAGAAGAAGAAGAAGCAGAGGTATGGCAGGTGGTGGAGCTGCAGCACCACCAAAACAAGATGAGAATATACCACACCCTGTGAAAGATCAACTTCCAAATGTTTCTTACTGCATTACTAGTCCTCCTCCTTGGCGTAAGTTTCTACCAACTTTCTTGAAAACACACTTTGTGCTTCATGCATAGTTAATCCCAAATTATGCGACACGTTTTGGATTTTGATATTCAAACAAATCTCTCTTTCATCAAGTTTTTCATATATTTTTTAAATATTTAGAATTGTCAATTATTGTGACTTATATAGTAGTTTATAAATATATAAATTTCATTTCAAAAAAAATCTGTAGATTCCATAAGCAAATATATCACATAAATTGAGACAGATGGAGTATTATATTTTGTTTCCATGTGATGATTAAAAACAAACAACAACAATGTACTTTGTGAAATTCTAAGTGGTGTCTGGGAAGGGTGGTGTGTACGCAATTTTGCCCCTACCTTTTGAAAGTAGAATGACCGTTTCTGATAGATCCTGATCAGGTCTTCCATGTGATGATTGTTTCTATAATTTTTTCTTTTTGACTTAATGGTTTTAATTTGTTGTTGTTGTTGTTGTTCATATCCATTTTGTGTGTGTGATTTTAGATATGTCATTTCATTAGTTGCCTAATAGCTAGTTGTTGCTTCAATCTTTTGTTTCTTGAATCAAAGACCTTTAAAGACACCTTAGATTTTTAGTTTACTGTGCATGTTACTTTCTCCTACCTCTCTCTCTTTCTTTTGTTGTGGATTTAATGCCTTTGTGTTTTGATTAATTGAACATGTTGAATTTCTTGTTGCAGCTGAGGCCATATTACTTGGGTTCCAGCACTACATTGTTATGCTTGGTACAACTGTACTCATCCCTTCAACTCTGGTTCCCCAGATGGGAGGTGGAAAAGTAAGAATTACTCCTTCCGTTTCAATTTACTTGTCCTACTTTCCATTTTAGTTTGTTTAAAGAAGAACGTCTCTTTCCCTTTTTGACAACTCTTTAATTTCAACTTTTCACGTGACATGTTTAAGATCACAAGATTAAAAGACATTTTGTTACATTCTATATATCTTTAGTTTTAAGACTATAAGATTCAAGAGTTTCTTCACTTTCTTAAATTATGTATCGAAGTCAAAACCAAACAAATAAATTGAAATGGAGTGAGTACCATCATATTCAAATTCTTGTTATAGTTTCTTTTAGGGACTTATGGCTTTAATCAGATTACAACTTGGGTTCTAATACTAGGGTAGCAGTACACTGTCTATCTAATTAGGATCCTTGTTTTACTGGTCAGGAAGAGAAAGCAAAGGTGATTCAGACATTGCTCTTTGTTGCTGGTTTGAACACACTAACTCAGACTTTGTTTGGCACAAGACTACCTGCTGTTATTGGAGGCTCTTATACTTTTGTACCAACAACACTTTCGATTGTCTTGGCTGCTCGTTATAACGATATTTCGAGCCCTCAGGAGGTTAGCTAATTAGAATCTGTGTCAATTGCAGCATTCCTACTGATGTTGATGTAATAATTTGAATTGGTCTTTTCTTTTACATATATAGAAATTTGAGAGGATAATGCGAGGGATTCAAGGAGCCATGATTGTAGCTTCAACTCTTCAGATTGTTATTGGCTTTAGTGGCCTATGGCGGAATGTGACAAGGTGAGTTAAATGATCAGCAAAATATATGATAAACAAAAGGATTAAAAGAGTGATTCTGATAAATGTTACTTGATTATTTTATTGTTTTACCGTATCTATGGCATGTCAAAGACTGAAGGGTTAACTAGTTAGACCTATTTCCCATTTCAAATTTCAGGTTAATCAGTCCACTCTCCGCCATTCCATTGGTAGCTCTATCAGGATTTGGATTATACGAGTTTGGTTTTCCTCTGGTAATCCATTTGTGTCATATCTGTACAAATTAGATTCTGGTTGAAATGACAAGCTTATACGTCGTGGTAACTGACTTTTTTGCATATAGGTAGCAAAATGTGCAGAAATTGGATTGCCGCAGCTTATCATTCTCTTAATCTTTTCACAGGTGCATTTGGTCGCAACTTTCTTAGAATTCTTCTAGTTCACTTTATGCTATTGAATTCTTCTAGTTCACTTTATGGACTTTGAAAAAATGTTGCCCTCAATCTGACATTTACAAGTTCAACTAACATGTTAACAATTATTTCTGCATTTGTATACAGTACATACCCCATTTGATGAAAGGGGATAAGCATGTCTTCGACCGGTTTGCTGTTATATTCTCTGTGATGATTGTATGGGTCTATGCTCACATTCTCACTGTAGCTGGAACTTACAAAAATGCACCAACAAAGACTCAGCTTAGCTGCAGAACTGATCGTGCTGGAATTATCAGTGGATCTCCATGGTAAGGGTACTTCATTCCCTTGAATATGGAACTGCCATAATTTATCAAGTTAAAGTCTAGACTGAAGGGATATTATCCCTTCTTATACACATACATTGCATGGGTAACGACACATAATTGTTGAATATGACTCACATAATGTCAAACAGATTATATTAGCAGTAGTGAAAAGAGGTATACGTTAACCGTGAACTGTTAGCTAAACCTTCCATGCATATATCTTCGACAGGATTAGAGTTCCATATCCATTTCAATGGGGAGCTCCCACATTCGATGCCGGAGAAGCATTTGCAATGATGGCAGGTTCATTTGTTGCGCTGGTTGAGGTTAGTTAATTTCAATAGTGTGTCTCACAGGTTATGGTCCATCTTATTCTGATGGAGTTGTCTTCTCTTCCACCATGTGGTTGATGTTTACTTATTAGCTACTTGAAGACTGCCTAATTGATACAAGTTCTTCTCATGTTTTCACTGTCAACAGTCCACTGGTACTTTCTTTGCCGTGTCAAGGTATGCCAGTGCAACTCCTATACCTCCTTCTGTCCTTAGCCGCGGTGTAGGTTGGCAGGTAAATCTACTAAAACACTGCACGGCTAATTCCATATCTCATCAATGTAGATATTCGCATCTTTCATAGCTTAAACTTTAAATGTCATTTGTTGTTTACTATGTTATTAACTTCAAGCAGAAACGCTTAAAATGAACACAATTATTTCCTTGTCTCAATTCCTCTACTGTTCAAGGTAACTATCGATTAATTGTATGTAGCTCTAAAATTAGTTCTCCTTGTCTTTTTAAGGGTGTGGGCATATTGTTCTCAGGAATATTTGGAACTGGAACTGGCTCATCTGTATCTCCGTAAGACTCTTGTCAAGTACTACCAAAGATGAAGTTTTGCCACTAGTGTGCAAGCATAGTCCTTATCCTCATTGCAAAGAACTTTACCTTTTCATTCTATTCAATAGGGAAAATGCTGGCCTGCTGGCATTAACCCGTGTTGGGAGCAGGAGGGTTGTTCAAATATCTGCTGGTTTCATGATCTTCTTCTCGATTCTTGGTAAGTTGTTTGCTGCATGTAGTCATTTAACACAGATATCCTGTTCATTCTTTAGCGTAAAACGTTATTTCATAGTTAAACTTGTGTTCATCCAGGGAAATTTGGAGCTGTCTTTGCGTCAATCCCTGCACCGATAGTTGCAGCATTGTATTGTCTCTTCTTTGCCTATGTTGGTATGTATTGTCAGTTTAAGTCTTTCGTATATTCTTAGGACAATGAGATCATGATAAACTTTGTACTTTAATATGTTTGCAGGTTCAGCTGGTCTCAGTTTTCTCCAGTTCTGCAACTTAAACAGCTTTCGAACAAAGTTCGTTCTAGGATTCTCGATTTTCATGGGCTTATCCATTCCACAGTACTTCAATGAATATACAGCAATAAATGGATATGGTCCTGTTCATACTAGAGCTAGATGGGTAAGTAACCCCTTTTCCATAGTAATTACTACATTGATATTATTATGGACAAGTGTTAAAACACCCCTTCGACTATACGAAATATCACAAGTTTTTATCCTTCATCGTACTTTGAGGTCATTCATATCCTCGTTGTTAGAAAATCGTCTTGTGTTTGCCCTTGTCCCTAATGGAGCTCCAGCATAGCCCCTAACCAAAGGGAAAACATAAAGTATTCATACTTGGCTAGTCCTTTTCTTGTAGGACTAAGTTCACGACTCTATAAATAGAGGCTCGTTCTTTCTAACTTAATTAGCATTCACAATGTAGTCTTAGAGGCTTTGAGAGTTTTGGTTAGGGGGTAGAATTTGTGGGACACAAGTGATGCGTTATCACTTGTGTGAATCTCTTTGTATTCTTAGTGAATTGGGTGGGGTTATTTCTCTCTATAGGTCATCTCCTTTGTGGACGTAGGTCAATTGACCGAACCACGTTAAATCTTTGTGTCTTTTGGTATATTTCTTGTTTGTCTTCTTACTCGCGGTCTTTCGAGGTTCGCTTTGTTAGCTTCCGCATGACACCTAATTATTTCGATCCTAACAATTAGAGGGTCTGAACCATTCCGTCATCTAGTTTACAAAATATGTGCAAAGTATATAATATACTAAATATACATATATCATACATAGAATATACATACCACCTATACACAACATATACATACATATGTTGTATATACTTCAGCCTGATTGGTAAACTAGATGGCCGAATGGTATATATTGGTAACATCCCCAAATTTTAAACCAAGTATTTTGACACATGGAATCTATCCCATCCATATTGGAGTTCTGTTAAGATCAAGGACAACTACAAGAAGATTTTTTAACAACAAGGGTATGAAAATGAATGATGTCAAAGTATAAAGAAGTAAAATCCGACATTTTCCCTCCCTATGCTGTGCATGAATTCCTGCATTTTATTCCTTTTTACCAGTTCAATGACATGATCAATGTGCCCTTCTCGTCGGAGCCATTTGTTGCTGGTTTACTTGCATTATTCCTGGATGTATCACTGCATCGAAAAGACGCTGCAACAAGGAAGGACAGAGGCATGCCATGGTGGGATAAATTCAAATCATTCAAAACAGATACAAGAAGTGAAGAGTTTTATTCATTGCCCTTCAATCTCAACAAGTTTTTCCCATCTGTATGATTGAAGGGGAATATATATATATATAAATATTACTCCTAAATTTTCTTGTTTCCAGTAAATTGGGAAATATTGAGCATGAGTGACTTGTTTAGTGAACAGTTCACTCCTAATGTTGTTTGTTAGAGGTATATGAATATGATTATCATTTAAAAATTCCTTTAAAAAAGTGTCTTTTTGTTAAGAGTTATTTGCGATTTGCACTCCTAATGTACCTGGATCTTGATACGAGTACATGAATATGACTATCAACCTTACATGTAATAGGTGTTGACGGTGTAAAGAATATTTATATCGAAAAGTGTCATTTTGTCACGAGTTTTTTGTGATTTGCACGCCTAATGTCTACAAAGATGTAAGGTTTGCATACATACTATCCTTCTAGACCTCACTTGATTTCACTAGATATATTGTTATTGTTTTCAGTGATATATTCATTTCTTTACAAAATCCTAATTTCTATTTATTTGATTTGGAATGAACAAATGTGCATTAAATAGGATTTAGGGTAATTAACATATGAGTATGATTTTGGGTTTCAGTTTGTGATTGACAAGATGGGCCTATTCTAAAATGGGCTTCTTTCTCTTTGGCCCACTAAATTTAGAATGGAGAAAATAAGACCACCTTGCACTTAAGTTGTGTTAGGTAAATTGGAAAATATCTTTTAAAAAAGGAAAAAATATATTAAATAGCAAACTATTAATTCAAATTAAATGGTAGAACCACAGTTTGATTTAATTGTAACCCGTAGAAAACAGTTGTTATTCGCCTCTCTCCCTGAATTTCTCGCTCGCCACTCTCCATTTCTCGCTTCCAGTCTCTCCCTCGCTTCTCTC
Source organism: Solanum paucissectum (assembly GCA_029582445.1). Classification (NCBI taxonomy): domain Eukaryota; kingdom Viridiplantae; phylum Streptophyta; class Magnoliopsida; order Solanales; family Solanaceae; genus Solanum; species Solanum paucissectum. The sequence goes on from JAJONZ010020679.1 coordinate 23,692, forward strand.
ACTTTTTACAAACACAAATGTATAAAGTGTGTTTGTGTTTGTATAAAGCGAGAGAAAGCTGTATATATACATATTTTTTTGTTCGCCTCTCTCCCCAGAGAATCTCGCTCGCCACTTTCACTCGCTTCTCTCACTTTTATACAAACACAAATGTATAAATTGTGTTTGTGTTTGTATAAAGCGAGAGAAAATTGGATATACAAATACATATATTTTCGTCCTATACACTTATAATTATACAAATACAGATCTTTTCCTGTTCAGTTTTCTTTTATCTTCTCTCTTTCTCGCTTTATACAAATACAGATTATACAATTGATTCTTTTGTATATGTATACTGAAATATATATATTAATAGTCATAGCAAACATAAAGTTTGTTATGGAGCGCAATTATACAAACTATAGCTATAACATACAAATATAATTTTTATGTTTGCTAAACCTAAAATTTACTCTTTAAAAAATTCATGTTTAGTTAGTCAAAAAAATATCTTTTTAGAAAAATAAATAAATTTCTTAAAAAAAAAGAAATTATTTTTCTTAATGGTAAGAGCGAAAACACACTCCACAAGTAGCATTCTATAATTGTCTCTTCTTTATCTTCCAACACACCCCCGCCTCCATCCCCATAGCCCCAAGTGTCGTAGCCACATATCGTCGAAAAATTATATTATGAATATAGAAAATCGTACGAAATATGTAGGTCAAAATTTTTTTTGTCACGACCCAGACCGTCGTGATTGACACCCACACTAACCCTCCGATGGGAGAACCACTACTACAACCCAAGCTAAGCAACTTAACCAAAAACTAAGACATTTAAAGATACGGAAGCAGGTTTAAATGTCTAGGAAAAGAAAAATAGGGAGTTTCCATAAACTCCAACAAAAGTCTAACAAAACAAATGCGGAATAATAGCTAGAACCTGAAAGTCAATGTACTAAAACATCTAAAGTTCAACAAGTCGAAGAAAATGGTTACAACCCAATTAAACATAAGAAATCCTAATGTACTAGTTAAAGTCCGGAATGGGGACATAAACGAAAAGAGAACTCATGGCAACCCGAAAGAATTGATTCACCCTTGAATTCGATGACGATCACTGATCTTCTAAACGAGGTCTGTCAATAGCCGCTTGAAGCTGCCATGTACTCAACAAGGAAAGAGCAAGTGTAGTATCAGTACACAACCACAGTGTACTGGTAGGATCACACGACTATCCCACTAAGTGCAACATACATAAGCCATTACAACATAATAATAACATGCACACACCGAACATATACAATATCAACATCATTTACGAACAACGAACAATTTCACAATTTTCAAGATATACAGTTATGTCAAGTCAATGGTCCTCTCATGGAACTCACACCCAAACTGTTAGTGTACTAGTACGTGGTACCTGTTCCAAGTTAGTGTGTCGGATCATGACACTTGTTCCAATGTTTATGCCGGTAAGTGGTAACCGATCCCATTTAGTGTGTCGGAGCGCAACACCTGATCCATTCAACAAGCCACAATCACAATCACAATCACCAGTATATTCTCACAATCATACAATCAAGTCATGATTCATGGCATGCGATTATTTAATTATTCCTCCTTCACGATTAGTGAGATCAACAATGCAACATTCGCATACATACATGCATTAGAATGAAGCAAGAACAAACATATATCACACAACATGAAATCACAACCATCACCTACTTTGAACAAAGCTTGAATCCCCTAAGAAACTTGATTCTTCCCTTTCCGGATTCATTCTGCTTGTTCTTGGTCTACAAACAATTAATATAACACGGAAATCAACAAACAATAACTAATTGCCCGAATTACCAACAATTCTATCAACCCTAGATCAAACCCATGATCCCAATATCCAAATTAGGGATTTTTCCACCATAATTCCCAGATCAAAACCCTCCCCCATCGATAATCACAGATTACATTCTACGGATCGAAAAATGGGTTTGGGGAGTTAAAACTTTACCTTTAGCCTTAAGAATGGTGAAAAAATGTCAAGAAAGCACATGGGGTCGTCTCCTAGCTCTCAAAGTCGAAAAGTGCAGAATAAAACGTTTTGGGGTTTATTTCCGACTTAAATTGTGACTGTCCCGCCACAGTGGTACCACCCCGCTACAGCGGCCCCGCCCTGGCGGCACAAATTCCCTTCGTAGCGGCTTGCACAGAACAATGAGCTAATTTAATAATTTCAATACCCCCATTTCACAACACACCTTCAACCAACGACACTCAGAAACTACCCGTTCACGCCAAGATCAGTTTCGGGAGTTCTACTCACCCGAATTCAATTCTGTAAAGTCGTACGGGTTCTTTAACGTCTTAGTTATCTACTCCTGTGATCAAATTCATACTAAGATCACCCAATTGTTACCAGATTTTCCTAGACCTTACTGACTCCGATTTCGTCCAAATCTGGACTAGGTTGAGAAATTCCTAGTTACTACGAAAAAGTTTTTCGACCCAAATTTTTTTTCCCGTTGGCTTTTCTATAACGACGGGAAAAGGTCATTACAATTTTTCATACATTTATATTAAATCTTGGACACCTTTAAAGAAACTTCTGACTTTGCCACTTTACAGCCCTCCATTCCAACACTTCTATCATATACCCCAACCACATCCAATAGTATTTATCTAAATTATATAAATATTTTTAAACTAAATTTATATGTTTACTTATTCTATAACATCAACGATAACAACTTCTTCTTATCCATCACGGTGCAAATTAATCTCTGTTTTGTCTTCTCTATTAATGCACAAGTTAGACGTGAGAATTGAGAAAACATGTTTAATTTATTAACAAATTATTATTTTTTGTCTTTATAAAAATGTCTTTATTTAGTTAGAAAAAATAATATGTAGTACATATAATTTGATGTTTCCCATATCCACTATCTAACATAACAGTAATAATATCGCTCTATTTATGCTTATTTAATCCATTGTTTTTACATTATAAATAACCAAAAATCATGGTAAGGCAGGTCAAATAGTACTCCTTAACCATATATAGTTTTTTTCTAGTCCTTAACTATTTATAGTTGAATTATGAAATAAAATTGGATAAGTTATGGTCCCAAATTCCAAATTCAAAGCACTTTTTTCTTTTCCCTTTTTCCATAAACTTTTCCCAACAGACAAAAACCACACGGATAGTAATAGTAAACAGTGAAAAGAACAATTTTTGTTATTGGCCTTTCACTTTCATATAAATATAAATACAATTAAAATTATAAACAATATAATCTTATCTCAAAGGTTATGCTTTCTTTCTTCTCCTTACACGCCTTGTGACAACTATTGTTTGACGGCCGAGGACGGTCTGGCAAACTTCTTAAAATGAAGAGCATATGATATTTAAGTAAAGTCATCCTACGTTGAAATAGGAGAGGAAAGTATGTGTTTTGTTACTCGACATAGCATAATCCAAAATATAAATTCATGTGGATTCAGATCCGAAACATCTAGGACATGTCATGAGCTTGTTGTTTATCACAATTATTTTGTTTATAGATTTCTACTCAATAATTATAAACTATTAAGCAAATATATATTACGTTTGATATCAAATTAACACTTTAAATTGGAAATAAAGTATGAAGTTGACATGTATATGACATAGTAAGGGCCTGTTTGGCCATGCGATATGGTATCATGATATGGAATTATGAGATGAAATTGAAGTTTTGTTTGGACATGCGATATGAAATTTTTGTGTTGTATATTTTCTCATAAACATAAAAATCTCATAAATTGTAAAACTATTAAAATAGCCCCAATTGTTTATTCAATATTATCAAATAAATAAAAATTTATAAAATCGCATAATAAATTATTACAAAACTATTTGTTCTCCACTTAAGTAATTGTTTCATCTAACTTTAATTTGATAAAAAAAAATTGAACATAAATTGTAGTGTGCTAGTCTTTAATATAATCCTTCCACATAGTACGGACAATTTCCTCACGTTGAACTTGCATTTCTCGATCATGTGACCGAGAAAACGAACCAACATTGTTACTTTGAGTCATTTGTTGGTCAATATCATCTGCAACTATATTTTCATGCTCATAGACCATACCATAAATATTTCATCACTTTAACAATCGGTTGGTGTGAGTTAAAGTGACTATATGTTGGTGAGAATAATAAATTTTATATCGGTGAGAATAATAAATTTTAAAAAGTAATGATGTGATTATAAATTTTATTTACATATGAAATAAATGGTTAGTAGATATAAATGTGGGGTTGTTTTAACAAAATATAAACTCGTGGATCAATTTTTGTATTAAAATATATCAAATCATGATATGGAATTACCATATAATTCCATATCATGGTTTTTGGAGAATATGAAATCACATCTCATGATATGGAATCAGCGTAAAATTGCATGTCCAAACGCTGATTCCATCTCACGATACCATATCGTGATATGATATCGCATGATCAAACGCCTACTAAAACAAAAGTGGATGTAACATATATATAGTCCAAACTATCAAGCAACAAAAAGATTAAAAGTTTTTTAATGAAAAGGCAAAGACAACTATAGTATTTTACAAAGGCAAACAAGATTAGAAACCAGACATAAAATTGCTCCATGATTATCTATTAAATGTTTGTAAATATAGATGCAAGCCAAGGTAATTGATGTCATATCAACCTCATATTTTATGAAACAATGTGACCTTTCATAATTTGATGTGTCGATTTATTTATCTTTTTTCATTTTTTTTATCTAATTATTTGATATATTCAAAATTTACTGATCCATTTATTTAAAGACTTTGTATGTTTAAGGAGAAACAATTTTTACGAAGAATTTTTTTCATTTGTATACGCTGAATTGAACTCAACGATTTTCTTTCTATTTAATTACATTACAATTACAAACAAATAAATATAAAATGTTTTTATTTGTCAATTCATAATGTCTTTTTTTACGTCGCATGCAAATGAAAGATCACAATCATGCAACGTAAAGTGATCTAAAGTGGATTGCTTTTATGTTTTAATTATAATTCCCCTTTTTGAAACCTTAATGTTTATGCATGCATTTGTGTTTTAATTTTTTCTATATTCCTTTGGAAGACATGGTACAATGATGGACGTTATTTAAGGGTGTGTTCATATGAAGATAAAAAAAAACTCTTTAGAAAATGTTTTTTGAAATAATAATTGAATTTATTGTTTATGTTTTTGTGTTCAGTGTGTATGTAAAAAATATTATCCTAAAAAAACTAGCGGGAAATTTGTTCTATATGTTGTTTTTCAATGAAATGAAATACAAAGAGAATTAATTAATTTAGTAGCGGTACATACATCAACAATTGAATATTGTAACACTTAATAAATCGTTAAGTTTGTAAAGATTTATAATTAGAGGAATCAAAGACCACAACAACTGATTGAGGGTTAGGTATGATTAGTAAAAAAATATATTAAGATCAAAATAAAAAAAATTGACATATGAGGGATTAAAAGTGTTAATTTTCCAAAAGGAAATAAATACTACTCTCTCTTAGTCCATATATATTAAGTGAATTGTTTTAAAGTAGTTAAGAATTTTATTAAAAAGAAAGGTACATATAAAAAAGAGTTTCAACATAATTTTGTTATTCTGAATTATGAAAAAAGTTTCAATAATTAGCTTAATATGGATTAGAGAGTAACAAGAATTAACATGATAATTTTGAAAACTTTATTGGGCACAAGGATTAGTTTCCGCATTTTGTTACGAGGAAAACATTATTTTAACGTTTAGTATATAGATATTTTTTCAAATTTGTCAATAATTTTTATTTAGACATTTGAATATACTTATTTAAATTAAACATCTATACACATGATAAAGTATTCATATCAGACATTTTCAATTTAAATTTTGAAACATTTTATGCACATCTTATGATATGTGTAGTGCCGTCAAAATGGGCTTAGCCCATGGGGCCGGCCCAACCCAACCCGTTATTGGGATAAGGTTGGGATATGATTTTTCAAGCCTATTTAAAACTAGGATTTATAAGCCCGATCCATATAAGCCTTGACCCTTGAAGCTTAATTGGGGCCGGGTTGGGGTCTGCCCATGGGCCAAAACTATTTATTTAAGGGTAACTTACAACAATCTCACTAGTATATGAGCTAATTACTTAAATGCATGATATGTTGTAATATTACGAATCTTAATAAATCTTGGTACATCCAGATACATGTATCTCGAGATACATTGACTCAAAATTAGGTTAATTTGTTATAGATACACTCTATTCAAGTGGATTCACATGCATGTATCTAGGATACATAAACAGATCTTGCGCCCTCGCCTCCCTCCAATCTCGCTCTCCACTCTCTTGTCTCGCTCGCGTATCTGGGATGCATCACACCAGATAGATGTATCTCACGTATGTAGTATCCTAGATATCATGTTAATCACACTATATTTTTCGCTAGTGTTATTGAAACAACACCATTGTTTGTCATATTTGATTTGAAAATCTTTTCATTTTCTTGATGTTATAGAATATTAAGTTTGAAAAAAAAAAAAAAAAAAGGGCTAGCCCGCCCCAACCCTCGGCCCTTCTGGGGTTGGGTTGGGTTGAACATTTTCAGGCCCTTTCAAATGAAGGGCCACTCCGCCCTAGCCCATCAAATTCCTTAGCCCACGAGGCTTGAACCGGGTGGAATTGGGCCGATCCTTTTTGACAACTCTAGATATGTCCATTACATATTTATAAGATAAATACTTCAAACATATTAGCTCATTTGATTATACGTAGTAATCTCAATAAATCGTAAAAGTTAAAACCTCTTTATTAAGCCTATCTATTTATTAAGCCTTATTTTAAATGATTTTGTGTTAGGGATAAGATAATGGAATTTCTTGGGGTTATCTTAAAACTATAATGCAAAAGTCAATAATTACAAATGACGATGAAAGATTCTTCTGAAAAGTACAATAATTTTATAAATTAACCTTATTCTTTATCTTCTAGTAATTATGCAATTGATTACATATTATTTTGAGATTTTTCTCGAGCTATTCGCCTAAAAGGATTGACCAACCTCTCTACTCATTACAAAGTTGTGTAGATGACATTATATTATCACACAATAATTTAGGGAAAAGACATAAAATCCCCCCTGAACTTGGCACGAAAACTTACTTTAGTACTTAAACTACACGGGTGTTTATATACCCCCCTTAACATCTTTTAAGTGATTAAAACACCCCCTAAGAGATGATGTGGCAGAGAGAGTGAGTGCACTCTCCTGAAAGTGCGTGAAAAAAGAGAAAAAAAAAACTGAATTTTTAAAGCCCTACACATGGCCTTTTTTTATTGGCCAATATATAACAAATTATTTAAATAGTTTTTTTTATATATATTAAATCTTTA
>JAJONZ010020680.1:0-26211 GCA_029582445.1 Solanum paucissectum
TCAGCAAATGGAGATACTGTAATTGTATCATCCGCTGGTTCATAAATCAAACTTTGGCGAGCTTGAACGACACATGGCGACCGACAGTCAGGATTTTGGCAATAGGATACTAGGATAAGGTTTGTTGGAGCCATGCAACTCTTTGCACAACTTGGTGCAGCTTCAATGTGGCTTTTCATATGTTACAACTTTCACATCTCAAATCTAGGCATAGTTACAGCAATAAATCAAATTGAACCGAAACCTAATCAATATAAATCATGTAATATCCTCAGCAAATGGAGATACTGTAATTGTATCATCCGCTGGTTCATAAATCAAACTTTGGCGAGCTTGAACGACACATGGCGACCGACAGTCAGGATTTTGGCAATAGGATACTAGGATAAGGTTTGTTGGAGCCATGCAACTCTTTGCACAACTTGGTGCAGCTTCAATGTGGCTTTTCATATGTTACAACTTTCACATCTCAAATCTAGGCATAGTTACAGCAATAAATCAAATTGAACCGAAACCTAATCAATATAAATCATGTAATATCCTCAGCAAATGGAGATACTGTAATTGTATCATCCGCTGGTTCATAAATCAAACTTTGGCGAGCTTGAACGACACATGGCGACCGACAGTCAGGATTTTGGCAATAGGATACTAGGATAAGGTTTGTTGGAGCCATGCAACTCTTTGCACAACTTGGTGCAGCTTCAATGTGGCTTTTCATATGTTACAACTTTCACATCTCAAATCTAGGCATAGTTACAGCAATAAATCAAATTGAACCGAAACCTAATCAATATAAATCATGTAATATCCTCAACAAATCTCTTCAGTTTAAATTCTTTATTTATCTAATTGGTGTATCTTTTATTTATCTAATTGGTTTGCGTGCACTCTCTCCAGACCCCACTTGTGTGGGATCTCATGGGGTACATTGTTGTTGTGTGTTTTATAGTTTTTTTTTCTTGTATTGCATATATTCTTATTGCTTATAATTTACGCTTTTCTATGCTAATTTGTGCACTTTTAGTTTGAGCAGATCTTAGGTTTTATTATGATTTTCGTCTTTGACACCACTGCTAAAACTTGAATATGAGATTACCCATGTTTGGAAATACTGTGTAGGTACATGGAACTTTTTAAGTAGTACTTCATCTGCATTAGAGAAAACCTTAATTGGTGAAAGTGGCACAAATCTTTTCCTGAATGTTCAAAGCTTTTTTTTTTCCTTTTCAGGTTGATGAGTTGCAGAACACAATAGAGGAAGAGCAAAGGAGTTTGGTCGAAGAGATGAGGAATGTAGTTGATGATCATAACAAGAGTGGATCGGAGGATGCTACCATGGGTCCTGAAGCAATGGCTGTTGATTAGTTTTTGTATGCTAGGTTTACTCTTACGTACATGTTTCGTTCTGGCTGGTCACTTATTGCAGAATTCTGTTTAACTGTACCAATAGATAAGTCTGCTATTTAAAAGTGAGACAACGATTGGGGGTCTTGCTGTATATATGATGTTTCTGCAAGCTGTAAGAAAGCTTTGAATGCTGCTCGTTTTTAAGGGTGTATTATCGGTATTCAGATCTTGGAGTGCTGCTAGGTTTTACCAGGTAAACATTTTTACTGCAATGAGTACGATTTGCAATCTCAGCATCCATATGAAAATGCTAAGCTAGCAATGCAAAAATACTATTAGGTTGCACATCTGGTGTTACCGGAGAAACATTTGCTTCGTTAACAGTCTCTTCTATTGTGCTTACCAGGGATATCTTTGGATCGTCATGAAAGCTTTATTTCTTTTGAGATTTGCTCAGGGTCCATTGGAGACTTCTGGCTATTGGAACTCAATCTTGTGATGTATAACACTAAGTGAGATGGATTTGATCATATTGTTGTGTAGGATTCTTTGCCTTTTACATTGGGTTTGGCGTTCTAGTGTTCAATAGAACAAGGGTTAGTTCGTGTTTCTAACTTGAAAAATCGAGAATGTTTTTACTATTTGTCCTTTTGGGCGTTAAAAGAGCTATGTAATACATATAAACATGTTTTTTAGCTTGAGTTCAGCTGACATCTATGTTTTTTAATTTAGGGGAAGTATTGTGTAATAGTTTCACCATTTTTTAAGGCATGATTTTGCATTTACGAGTCAACTTTTAAGAATTAACTGACTTTCTTGGTTTTTCGTTTGTATTTTAGCTTATGGATTTGGCGCTTTGAAGCACCAAAAAAGAAATTAAAAACTTTATGAGGTTCTTTGTACTGAATTGGGGAAACATTATGTAAAGTCCAATTATTTTTAGGCATATTTTCGCATTTATGAGCCAATTTTAGGAATTAGTCGAGTTCCTTGATTTTTCATGTGTATTAGCCTATGAATCTGGCGCTTTGGAGCACCCAATTTTTTTTTCTAAAAAAACTTTATTAGGATTTCCGTAATGAGTTGTGGAAGCATTGTGTATAGTCCCACCACTTTTAAGGATATTTTCAATTTTACGAGCCAACATTTAGAAATTAGCGGACTTTCTTGGTTTTTCGTATGTATTAGAAAATCAAAATCCAACTTCCAAGATCGATTCAATGTTAATCGATAAAAACCAAAGTCAAAAAGTATTCAAAACTTAGTCACTCGTTCTAGATATGACGAGATAAAAACAAAAAAACGACCTAATTAATTCAAATAAAGTGTCTAAAAAGAGTCCTACTCGAAGTAGGACTGGTATGTCGCGCAGCTTCACGAGTGCCACCACTGTCCGTCAAGGGTTTCACGGTTCGTGAAGCCCTTCGTGGTCTTTACTTGCACTTCTCCAAACTTGGGTCTTCAAGGCCTATACACTGGAAAGTCACCACATACAACACCACGAATCGTGACAATGACCACGATCCGTATAGGTTCCTGTGGTCTTCACTTGGTCAACTCTCATCTTAACTCCTCCTTGATGCCTGATCACTGGTTCAACTTCACGAGCCTCTTCATGGCCCGTTATAGGTATCACGGTTCGTCAGGTCTCCCGCGGTCCTTACTTGGCATTGCCATAATTTATCTTCTCAAAGCCTGCTCACTAGAAAGGTACTACGACCAATATCACGATCAGTAGTGAAGACCACGGCTCGTGAGGCCATCTGTGGTCTTTACTTGCTTCAATTCTTCTGCATTTTCTTATTTTCTTTCTTCTTCACGTCCGCATGTTTTACCTGTACAAACACTACCAAACACATCATATCCACATAAATACACTCGATTCTAGTATTAATCCTTAGTTTTTCAGCATCAAATATGCCAACATTTCGTGGCACATGTTTTATTTAAAAATAGACTAATGACTGGTTTTAAGAGTCGCCACTTAATTTTTAAGAAAAATCAAGAAAACTATTTTTTCAAAAGACTAAAACAAAAATCTAATGAAAATATTTAAAGGGGTTCGAGGTTCTTATTAGCATTTCGAGAAGGGTTTGAAAGCACCCGAAATACCCGCGAACATGCGGTTATCCGATAATTAACTATTTGGCTAGTTGTTTTAAAGAAATAGGCATACTTAACAAGTTTATGAAATATGCAAACTTGAGACTTGAAAATATTCTTTAGGGGGAAAGGAAAATAGCATAAGGGGGTTCACTTAGATAATATATTTTCAAAGTAATTTAAGTAGTGAAATAAGTAAAATTATTTTATCTTTAGAAAATCTCAAAATGACTATCTCTTGGGGAAATCAAATTAGGGAGACCTTACAATTGACTACAAATCAACAATTAGACAAATACGAAACAAATAAAATAAAGAGAGAGTGTGTTTTGGGCCCGAGTCTGGGTTTCTGTCCGCCTGGACCAGTACTTGGGCCTGATTTCTGCTTTTCGGGCCTTTGGCCCCAACACTTGGTACATGTCATAAACTAACACAATAATAATCAAGATAAATGGGCTTTTGACCCAATAATTACAAAAAAAAACACAAAGCTGAAATTTGGGGCTCCTTTAACCCATATTCGATGAAATATATAGTGTATACGGCTGATGTATGTCAATGTATCACACTGTATATCAGCGTGTTTTTGGCTCCCGGGATCTGTATTTTTTTATTTTCCAGTCTTGTTTAGCTCTCGGGGACCCGTTCACCAGCTGCTAGACGCGAAATAAAACCAAGGCCGACTCTATGAAGAAATTTGAGCCTCCACGGCTCATCTCGAAAAGGGAAAAAGGAGACGAAGAAATCCACAAAGGACTCGGTCGACGCCATAAAGATAGAAAGGAAAAAAAAATTAGCTAAGGGAAAAATGACATGGAATAAGTAATAAGAAACTAAAATAATACAAATGAAGTTATCATCCAACAACTTGAATTAACCAAGACAAAAGACATAAATGTGTATATAAAAAAAATGAAATGATCAGTGCTAAAATTCATCCACTAACTTCAAATAATAAAAGTGAAATAATCAGTGAACACTACACCATTTAATGCCCCAAAAGTGACTATTAAAGAATCAATTCAAGGCATATGTTGGACAAAAATATGATAATTTTAAAAAAAATGTTTCAACTTCCAGTTGTTTCCCAAACAAAGACAAAAGTATGTTAGAGTAGATTTCGGGAATGCAATTCAATTTATCTCTAATAACCAACTAATCTACCAAGATTAAGCCGAAGATAGTAACCAACTAAAGCAAGCACATTTCATGACTATTAATTATGGCATCAGATTCACACAAATTTGCTATTTTCGAAAAGGCGAACATACTCATAAACTCATTTGAATCAATTAATTTAAACCGATCACCGTAATGATGCTTAGTTAAGGTTATATAAATATGTATACCCCAAATTCATGGGTCCAGATGGCTAGCGATACAGTAAAGCCCCTCAAACTTCAACTTTATCAAGTAAAGCACATTGTCTACTATTTCAACATGAATTTCCACTTTCCAGAGGACACCCATAAGCAACAAAGAAGATGAAGACTCTTTTAACACATCCTAACCTGTACTAACATTAAATTTTAAAAGAAATGACAGTAAGGTAGTAATATATTGGGAGCACAAACCAAGCTAATAAGAACATGTTTATTTGTGAAGGATTCCCATACTAAATATTCAAACTTTTACCTAAACAAAATCGATCAATTTATGCTCGAATGTACAACAAATTCATGAGATATTAGATGAAAACAACAAACTAGGAAGCTATGAATAAACTAAACAAGATAAGACGTTAATAGAGAAACTTAAGAGATGAAAACTATTTCCACAAATTCATATCCTCAGGGATTGATAAGCAAACGAAAATCCACATTATTCATTCAATCCCTTAACTGGGGAAATTTCTAGCAAGAAGCCAAACGAAAATAATGTAGGCAAATAAGAGGACTTAATACACTTGGAAAGCTAAAATCGATAAAGAAGCTACATCTTCATAGAATTAAGTCTCCTAAAAGTGGTAAAATTAGAACAAGACTAAAGCAAGAACAGGAAAGAACAATTACCTTTTTCCGGGCAGCGTTCCGGGACGAAGAGTTTAACCACGAGGCAACTTCCACCACCACAATGCAAATTCCGACAAACTCCAACGAAAGTTTTCGGCCAAAGAACACAGGAAAGGTTTAGACAGTAAGTTCGAGATCAGGAAATCTTAGCCTAATAACTATAGAAATCAAAAACTCTTTTGAAAAATCTGTATCACTTGTATTTATTTCTTCTAAGTTCTTCAGTCTCCGACGTATCCTTTCCTATATTTTCCAACTCAATGCTACCTATCTCCAACCTTTTCCCAACCTTTTTCTCCCTTTTTTCTCCCACCCCCCACAATGAAGAAGAAAGGGAATTTATAGGGGGAAAACTAGGGTTCGGAATGGGGGGAAAACGGATAGAATTCGGATAATACAAGGCCCATTCCCAGAAATTCAAATGCCCAAAAAAATCTTCACCATTAAAGAAAAACATACTTTATCTGAAGGTTCAAACCATTCCGGAAGAGGAAAGGAGAAATGGGCGTCTGGGATCGATCGATTGTCCTTCTCGTGCTACGTGGTTCGATCTCAAGCTTGGTAAGGACGAAAACGCAGCCTGCTTATCTGCTGAAATCGTACAACTTGAGAGGGACGGGAAGAAGAAGACAAAGGAGACGCAACGTACTTCACGCATCTCCTCACACCGCTACTGCTTTCCGTCTGTCTTGTTGACGCCGTGAGTGAGCTGCCACCGTTTGGAATTTGACTTTGCTGAGTTTCTTTCCGTTAATCGCTGCTTGGAAAGTTTGGAGAAGTTTCTGGGTCTTCTTTTGTGAAGGAGGAAGAGAGTTGGGCCGGGTCAAAGGGGGAAAAAGGTGTGTGGGCTTTCGCTAGGCTGGAAAAGAATTGGAGAAAGAGGATTGGAATTGAGTGGCCTCAAAAGTGGGCTGGTCTTGCGGCTAAGGGCTGTTGGAAATTAAAGAAAAGGGCCCAAAATTCAACAAGATGAAATTATATAAATTAATTAATGAGCTTCTTAATCTTAATAAAATAAAATAACTAACTTAATTATGAAATAATCGATAAGAAGTTATAGCCTTAACTTTAAACTAAACTAATTTTAATAGAATATTTAAAATAAAAAATTTCGAGATGATTTTCAAATATTTATAAAATATACCAAATATAGAGATAAAAAACTATATGAAATATATTTATTATTTATAAATTATGAAAATCGACCAAAATCACTTAAAATGACTTTGAAAAGTATTTCCGAATTGGTTGAGGAAAAGGAACCCTCAGCGACCAAGCACTCCCGCCCCCAAAAGCGGAGACCGAAGAACCGCCAGGTTGAACTTTATAAAACTAATCATTCCAAATCGTTTGGAAATTAAGAAGCTCGTGAATTAATTCCTATCGGGGGGGGGTCAAAATTGGGTGTCAACAGCACATTAATTTTTTTTGCCGAAATTTTTCAAGGACGTCAGTTACGACCTTATTAATGTTGTCAGTTGGTCCCGAGGGGCAACACATGCCTTTTTTAAAGTTCAAACGAGCCCAAAAGCAGGAAAAACAAGATTTTACCAATTTTCGTTTGCTATAGTCCACATATTTTTGGTGATAGGATTTCAAAAAAAAATTGTCGAATTTTTTCATGGACGTACGTTACAACCTTATTAATGGAGTTAGTTGGTCCCGAGGGGCAAACGGGCCCATTTTAAAGTTCAAATGAGCCCCAAAGCAGGAAAAACTAGATTTACTGATTTTTGGTGATTCGGGATTCCAGAACTTTTTTTGCTGAAATTTTTCATGGACGTTCGTTACGACTTTATTAATGGAGCTAGTAGGTCCCGAGGGGTAAACGGGCCCATTTTCAAGTTTAAACGAGCCCTAAAGTAGGAAAAACTAAATTTTACCAAATTTCAAATGATGCAGTGTACGGAATTTTGGTGATTCGGGATTCCCAAACTTTTTTGCCGAAACTTTTCATGGAAGTCCGTGACGACCATATTAATGCCATCAGTTGGTCAAGAAGGGCAAACATGCCCTTTTTCTAGTTCAAATGAGCCCTAAAGCAAGAAAAATCAGATTTTACCGATTTTTGATAGGTCCACGGATTTTTGGTGATAGGATTCTCAAAAAAAATTGCCGAAATTTTTCATGGACGTTTGTTACGACCTTATTAATGGAGCCAGTTGGTCCCGATGGGGAAACAGACCCATTTTCAAGTTCAAACGAGCTCCAAAGTAGGAAAAACCAGATTTTACTAATTTTTGTGTGTTATAGTCCACATATTTTTGGTGATCTGGGATTCTGAAAAAAAAATTGTCGAATTTTTTAATGATGTACGTTACGACCTTATTAATGTCGTCGGTTGATCCCGAGGGGCAAACATTCCCTTTTTCAAATACAAACGAGCCCCAAAGCAGCAAAAATCAAATTTTACCTTTTTTAAGTGTGTTATAGTCCACAGATTTTTGGTGATAGGACTTAAAAAAAAAAATTGCGAAATTTTTTCATGGACGTCCTTACGACCTTATCAATGGAGCCAGTTTGTTCCGAGGAGCAAACGGGCCCATTTTCAATTTCAAAAGATCCCCAAAGCAGAAAAAACCAGATTTTACCAATTTTCGTGTGCTTATAGATCACTGGTTTTTGGTGATATGATTTCAAAAAAAAAATTGCCGAAATTTTTCATGGATGTCCGTTACGACCTTATTAATGGAGCCAATTTGTCCCGAGGAGCAAGCGGGCCTATTTTCAAGTTGAAACGAGCCCCAAAGCTGGAAAAAGCAGATTTTACCGATTTTCGTGTGCTATAGTCCACATATTTTTACTGATTCGAGATTCCATATTTTTGTGCAGAAATTTTTATGTACGTCCGTTACGACTTTATTAAGGCCGTCAGTTAGTTTCGTGTGGGCAAAAATGCCCCTTTTCAAGTTCAAGCGATCCCCAAAGCAGGAAAACCTAGATTTTACCTATTTTCGTGTGCTATAGTCCACAAATTTTTGGTGATATGACTTTGAATTTTTTTTACCAAAATTTTTCATGGACGTCCATTACGGCCTTCTTTATATCGTCAGTTTGTCCCGAGGGTCAAACAAGCCCTTTTTCAAGTTCAAACGAGCCTCAAAGCAGAAAAAACAAATTTTTACCGATTTTCGTGTGCTAAACTCCACAGATTTTTGGTGATATGATTCCATAATTTTTTTTCTTAAATTTTTTATGGACGTCTGTTACAACCTTATTAATTGAGCCAGTTGGTCCCGAGGGGTAAACGCGACCATTTTAAAGTTCAAACGAGCCCAAAAGTAAGAAAAACCTGATTTTACCAATTTTCGTATGTTATATATTCCACAGATTTTTTGTGCTTCGAGATTCAGTAACTTTCTTTGCTGAAATTTTTCATGGACTTCCGTTACGACCTTATTAATGACGTCAGTTGGTCCCGAGGAACGAACATACCCTATTTCAAGTTCAACGAGCCCCAAAGCAGGAAAAACCATATTTTATCGATTTTCGTTTGCTGTAGTCCACAAATTTTTGGTGATTCAGGATTCTGAAACTTTTTTTTCCAAAATTATTCATGGACGTCTGTTACGACCTTATTAATGCCGTCAGTTGGTCCCGAGGGAAAAACATGCCCTTTTTCAAGTTCAAACGAGCCCCTAAGTAGGAAAAACCAGATTTTACTGATTTTAGTGTGCTATTATCCACGAATTTTTACTCATAGGATTCTATATATTTTTTGCCGAAATTTTTCATGGACGTCCATTACGACCTTATTAATGGAGCCAGTTGGTCTCGAGGAGAAAATGGGCCCATTTTCAAGTTTAAACGATCCCCAAAATAGAAAAAACCAGATCTTACCGATTTTCGTGTGCTATAGTCCACATATTTTTGGTGATTCGTATTCCATAATTTTTTTTGCCGAAATTTTTCATGGACGTCCGTATTAATGGAGCCAGTTGGTCCCGAGTGGAAAATGGGCCCATTTTCAAGTTCAAACGAGCCTCAAAGCAAGAAAAACCAGATATTAGCAAATTTCGTGTGCTAACCATAATTTTTTGGTGATTTGGGATTTCAAAACTTTTTTTGCAGAATGTTTTCATAACGTCCGTTACGACCTTATTAATGCCATCAGTTGGTCACGAGGATCAAACATGCCCTTTTTGAGTTCAAAAGAGCCCCAAAGCAGGAAAAACTAAATTATATCAATTTTCGTGTGCTATAGTCCACAGATTTTTGGTGATAGGTTTCCGAAATTTTTTTTGCCAATTTTTTTCATGGACGTCCGTTACGACCTTATTAATGGAGCCAGTTGGTCCCGAGGGGAAAATATGCCATTTTTCAAGTTCAAACGAGCTTCAAAGCATGAAAAACAAGATTATATCGATTTTTGTGTGCTATAAGTCCACGGGTATTTGGTGATTCGGGATTTCCGAACTCTTTTTGCCGAAATTTTTCATGGACGTCCGTTACGATCTTATTAATGTCGTTAGTTGGTCCCGAGGGGCAAACAAGCCTTTTTTCAAGTTCAAAAGAGCCCCAATGCAGGAAAAACCAGATTATAATGATTTTCGTGTGCTATAGTCCACAAATTTTTGGTGATAGGATTTTGGAATTTTTTTGTCCTAAAGTATTCATGGACGTCCGTTACGACCTTATTAATGGAGCCAGTTGGTCATGTGGGGTAAACATGCCCATTTTAAAGTTCAAAAAGAGCCCTAAAGCAGGAAAAATGAGATTTCACCTATTTTCGTGTGCTATATCATGAATTTTTGGTGATAGAATTCCAAAAAAAAAAAATCAAAATTTTTCATGGACATACGTTACGACCTTATTAATGGAGTCAGTTGGTCCCGAGGGGAAAACGGGCCCATTTTCAAGTTGAAACGAGCCCCAAAGCAGGAAAAACCAGATTTTACCAATTTTCGTGTGCTATAGTCCACAGATTTTTTGTGATAGAATTATGAAATTTTTTTATCAAAATTTTTCATTGACCGTTACGACATTACTAATAGAGCCAGTTGGTCCCGAGGGAAAATCATTTTCAAGTTCAAACGAGCCCCAAAGCAGGAAAAACCAAATTTTACTGATTTTCGTGTTCTATAGTCCACAGATTTTTGGTGATTCGGGATTCTAATTTTCTTTTACTGAAATTTTTCATGAACGTCTGTTACGACCTTATTAATGCCATCAGTTGGTCCTGAGGGGTAAACAGACCCATTTTAAAGTTCAAACGAGCCCCAAAGTAGGAAAAACCTGATTTTACTGATTTTCGTGTGCATAGTCCACGAAATTTTGGTGATTCAGGATTCCGAAACTTTTTTTGCTGAAATTTTTCATGGACGTTCGTTAAGACCTTATTAATGCCGTCAATTTGTCCCGAGGGACAAATAGTCCATTTTTCAAGTTCAAACGAGCCCCAAAGCAGGAAAACCAGATTTTACCTATTTTCGTGTGCTATAGTCCACAGATTTTTGGTGATAGGATTCCAAAAAAAAATTTGCCAAAAATTTTCATGGACGTCAATTACGACCTTATTAATAGAGCCAGTTGGTCCCGAGGGGCTAACAGACCCATTTTCAAGTTCAAATGAACTCCAAAGCAGGAAAAACCAGATTTTACTAATTTTCGTGTGCTATAGTCCATGTATTTTTGGTGATAGGATTAAGAAATTTTTGATCAAAATTTTCATGGACGTTCGTTACGACATTATTAATAGAGTTAGTTGGTCCCGAGGGGTAAACGAGCCCATTTTGAAGTACAAACTATCCCCAAAGCAGGATAAACCAGATTTTACCGATTTTTGTATGCTATAGTCCACATATTTTTGGTGATTAGGGATTCTGAAACTTTTTTTGCCAAATAGATTTTACCGTTACGATCTTATTAATGCCGTCAGTTGTTTCGAGGGGTAAACAAATCATTTTTCAAGTTCAAACGAGCCCCAAAGTAGGAACAAATAGATTTTACCGATTTTTATGTGATATAGTCCACATATTTTTGGTGATAGGATTCCAGAACTTTTTTTGCCGATTTTTTCATGGACGCCCTTTACGACCTTATTAATGCCGTCAGTTGGTCCCGAGGGGCAAATAGGCTATTTTCAAGTTTAAACGAGCAGCAAAGCAGGAAAAAACTAGATTTTACCGATTTTCATGTGTTATAGTCCAAAGATTTTTGGTGATTTGGGATTCCGAAACTTTTTTTGGCAAAATTTTTTATGGTCGTCATTTACGACCTTATTAATGCCGTGAGTTGGTCCTGAGGTAAACACACCCTTTTTCAAGTTCAAATGAGCCCCAAAGCAAAAAAAAAAACAGATTTTACCGATTTTTGGTGATAGGATTCCAAAATATTTTTTGCTGAATTTTTTTATGGACATCCGTTACGACCTTATTAATGGAGCCAGTTGGTCCCGAGGGAAAAACGAGCCCATTTTCAAGTTCAAACGAGCCCCAAAGCAGGAAAAACTAGATTTTATCAATTTTTGTGTGCTATATTCCACAGATTTTTGGTGATTCGGGATTCAGGAACTTTTTTTGCTGAAATTTTTCATGGACGTCCGTTATGACCTTATTTATGCCGTCAGTTGTTCCCGAGGGGCAAACAGACACTATTTGAAGTTCAAACGAGCCCCAAAGTAGGAAAAACCATATTTTACCAATTTTCATTTGCTATAGTCCACAAATTTTTGGTGATTTGGGATTCCAAAATATTTCATGAACATCCGTTACGACGTTATTAATGCCGTCAGTTGTTCCCGAGGGGTAAACAAGCCCTTTTTCAAGTTCAAACGAGCCCCAAAGCAGAAAAAACCAGATTTTATCGATTTTCGTGTGCTATAGTCCACAGATTTTTGGTGATAGGTTTCTAGAAAAAAAATTGTCGAAAATTTTCATGGACGTCCGTTATGACCTTATTAATGGAGCCAGTTGGTCCCGAGGGGCAAATATGCCATTTTTCAAGTTCAAACGAGCTCCAAAGTAGGAAAAACTAGATTTTACCGATTTTCATGTGCTTTTTGCCGAAATTTTTCATGGACGTCCGTTACGACTTTATTAATGCCGTCAGTTGGTACTGAGGGGCAAACATGCCATTTTTCAAGTTCAAACGAGCCCCAAAGTAGAAAAAACCATATTTTACCAATTTTTGTATGCTATACCATAGATTTTTGGTGATACGATTCTAGAATTTTTTTGTCGAAATTTTTCATTGACGTCCGTTACGACCTTATTAATGGAGCCAGTTGGTCGCGAGAGGTAAACATACCCATTTTCAAGTTCAAACGAGCCCCAAATCAAGAAAAACCAGAGTTTATCGATTTTAGTGTGCTATGGATCTGGCTCCTTGGAGCACCCAAAAAAAATTCAAAAAAAATCTGATTTTTTTTTGTGAGGGTTTCCTTAATAAGTTGGAAAAACATTGTGTATAGGCTAAACATTTTTTAAGACTTTTTTTTGCATTTAATAGCCAACTTTTAGGAATTAACCGATTTTCTTGATTTTCGTGTGTTAAGCCATGGGTCTGGCAGCTTATAACACCCAATTTTTTTTCTAAATAAACATTATGAGGATTTCAGTAATGAGTTGAAAAAACATTGTGTATAGTCCCACCATTTTAAGACATATTTTCGCATTTACGAGCCAACTTTTAGAAATTAGTCGATTTTCTTGGTTTTTCGTGTGTAATTAGGCCATGGATCGAACGCCTTGGAGCACCCAAAGTTTTTTTTCTGAAAAAACTCTATGAATTCCTCAGTAATGTGTTGGGAAGCATTACGTATAGTCCCATTATTTTTTAAGATATATTTTCGCATTTATGAGCCAACTTTTAGGAATTAGCCGACTTTCTTGGTTTTTCGTGTGTATAAGCCCATGAATTTGACGTCTTGGAGCAATCAATTTTTTTTTCTAAAAAACTTTATTAGGACCTCCGTAATGAATTGGGTAAACATTGCGTGTAGTCTCATGATTTTTTAAGGCATATTTTCACATTTACGAGCCAACTTTTAGGAATTAGTCAATTTTCTTGATTTTTCATGTGGATTATACCCCATTAATCTAGTGCCTTGAAACACTCAAAAAAATTCTGAGAAAATTTATGAGAACGTCGGTAATAAGTTTGGGAGTATAACGTATGGTTCCACTATTTTTAAGACATATTTTCACATTTACGAGCCAACATTTAGGAATTAACCCCCTTTATTGGTTTTTCGTGTGTTAAGCCCATGAATTTAGCGCATTGAAGCACCCAAATTTTTTTGTTCTGAAAAAACTTTATGAGGATCTCCGTAATGAGTTGGGCAAGCATTGCGTATAGTCCCACCTTTTTAAGGAATATTTTTGCATTTACGATCCAACTTTTAAAAATTAATCGACTTTCTTGTTTTTTCGTGTATATTAGCCCTCACGTCTTGGAAAACCCAAATTTTTTCTGAAAAAACTTTATTAGGACCTCCATAATGAGTTAGGGAAGTATAGCGTATAGTCCCACCATTTTAAAGACATATTTTCACATTTACGAGCTAACTTTTAGAAAAAAAATGAATTTTTTTGTGTGTATTAGAAATGGATCTGGCACCTTGGAGCACTCAATTTATTTATTTTTTATGAAAAAGCATTATGATGACCTCTATAATGAGTTGTGGAAGCATTGTGTACAATCCCACCATATTTTTAAGTCAATGTTCGCATTTACAGACAACCTTTTAGAAATTACTCGTCAGTTTTCGTGTGCAATAGTACATGAATCTGGCACCTTGAAGCACCCTAATTTTTTCTGAAAAAACTTTATGAGGATCTCCGTAATGAGTTGGGCAAGCATTGCGTATAGTCCCACCATTTTCAAGGCATATTTTCTCATTAGCGAGCCAACTTTTAGGAATTAGCCGATTTTTTTATTTTTCGTGTGCATTTGCCCATGGATCTGGTATCTTGGAGCACCCAAATCTGATTTTGAAAAAACTTTATGAGGAATTCCTTAATGAGTTGAGAAAGCATTGCGTATAGTCCCACCATTTTTTAAGACATATTTTTACATTTACTAGTCAACTTTTAAAAATTAGCCGACTTTCTTGGTTTTTTGTGTGTCACAGTATGTAGATATACAAATTTGTATAAAGTTGAACAAATAGACATGTCGTGTGAGATACACGAGAATTGATTTGTATTATGCTGTGTTTATTTATTTAATATTGGAACAAAACAAAATAGTTGACAATGACTTTCTTTCATAATTTCAGTGAATACAACATGATGAATCCAATCTACGAGAACTTTATTCCATAGTTGTTTCTATCTACCTGATCAGAGTCTCAACAATTTCACCAGTATATATACAAATAGTACTTCATACACTGCAAATTAGCTAGCATTTGTAGAAACAATCTGGGAAATGTGGTAACTCGAGACGAGACGAGCGGATACAGCATAAATATAATCACCTCCATTGTCAACAACTATGTATGTGCAAAGTTCTCTACTATTTCTGAAAGAATGACCAATGCTGCACCTCCGAAAACAAGTGAAATGGTGATCTTTCCTCCGGGAACCAACGGAGGTAAGTTTGGAGTTTGAGTTGATTCCAAATATCTGTCTGACCAGGACATTGCAGCTGGAAGAAGTCCAAAAAGCACCAAAACTACAAAGACGCAAACACACGAATTAAATAAATTGTTCAGATCGGTATTGAATAAACGTCTAGATGGACATTGATACCACATCTAAGTATGTCCCAAAATGAAGTTGAAATTTAAGCAATACTGTAGGTAAATCTTCATACAGTCCGAATAATAGCCGCATCCCAAAGAGGTATCAAGCAATACTGTAGGTAAGAATCTCCATACCTCCATAGGTTCCAGCAAAATCCAACGCTTTGAAGAATATCTCTGGATCTAGCAGTGAAAGTATCAGTGGAGGAACCAAAGTAAGTAAGTATGGCAGAGGCCTGTTAGGACCCGACGGGAGTTTCAGCACTGCCAGCAGTTCAATAACAAAAGTAAACCATAAGTTAGACCTCATAAAGAGAGCTAAAATTGAGACTTACTGCAGTGATTTGAGTCTCAGACCAGATTATATAATGTAGTGAAATCTACAAGGTAATAATGTTGCTGGTGGAATTAGCTCAAAACCGTTTATGAAACGGTAAACAAAGAATATATAGTTTTTGAGACATACTTCTATTCATAGACTCCACAAAGAGAAGCTAAATGGGTAACAAACTCGGTATAAAATAGAACTGTCCCACAAATAGTGATCCAAAAAAGAAGATTTTATGCAAAGACAATTGTTAACAGCTAAACTAACTGCAACCAAAATTTAGCTAACAAGAGAAGTCTTGAAAATAGTACATGTTCATAGATTAAACAATTACAGAGCTAGGTCACTCACAGTCAGCAAGGAAGTCCGCAAGGCCCAAGACGAATCCGATGTAAGAAGTAGCAATTGCCAGAAGTGAAAAGATATCAACTATTGGCTGCAAACACAATGTTAAGATAAGAGGAGAAAAACCAGTGCCTAACTATTTTACTTAATTTCAATAAAGAAATATAGTTTCTCAATGAAATAAGTACCAACCCCAATGATTCCATTAGTAGACCGCAATAGTTGTAGTGGATCCGCAATCTTGTCTGCTTCAGTTCCAAGAGTTGTAATTGTTCCCAAAATGACTCCATCCCAAACAAGAAATAGAGCAAGGGGAATTGCTGTCCCAAAAACGATAGCGCTCCTGCAGTGCCATAACCATCAATTTATTTAGAATGTAGCAATAGCCAACTGTATAATACTACCTGAAATACTGCTAGGACGTTAAATAAAGAGTTAATGATCAAAAACACACCTAAACTATCAGTTTTTTGCGAGTTTCATACCTCATCTACCCATTGTTTTCTTTATCTACCTCAACTATCACTCACTTAGTATTAAAACACACCTCAATGTTGAGTTGGCCAAATATTTGTTCCCAATCGACGACAGGCGTGTGTAGGCCAACTTAGCATCGAGGTGTGTTTTACTACAAAGGAAGTGATAGTTGAGGTATGAAGCTTGCAAAAAGGTGATAGTTTAGGTGTTTTTTTTTATCATCAACTCTTACATAAAGCAAAGATGGATTGAGTGAAACAGCCTATACAAAGGACACTGACCAAATTTTCAGAAAAATGTTGTGAATGATTTCTTATAGCAATAAAGATTTAAATACAAGTCAAATTATTTCCATAGTTTAGGCGTCCTCAAATGCATCATATTAAATAAAGAGTGAAATTATGTTTATTAAATGAACAAGAAATATAGATTCAGAATTATGTGTTCATAAGGTATGTCAAGTGTATACTATATGCTGCAGTAATGAAAGCAAAATACTGATAATCACCTTACTTTTGACAGGTCCCCTTCAAGATTTGTACAGATAACAGGTACAACATTCTGAGAACAAAAGGCAATTTATTAACTTAAGACACAATCCCAGGGTGATTATATGAGTTGATTGAAAAAATGTGTTACCTGATAAACAAAAGAAAGTGCAATTATGGGTATACTTTGAGGAGCAGCTTCAAAATTAGCTTTCAGAAGAGCCTCCCAGTGCAAGTCTCCACTGGCGACAACCTTAAGCATAAAAAATGGGATATTAATAATTCTCTCTCAGTCATTTCCAGTGCTTTACGTTAAGCTTGTTGCAGATGTTTTTGAGATATGGATATATATGGCACAAGTTTGTCATTTACTTTTTAAAGTTGTCAAATTTAAATCATCTTTTGTTTTTCAAGTATCACATGATTTGTGACAACAACAACAGAACATATCCAGTGTAATCCCACATGTAAGGTCTGGGGAGGGTAGAGTGTACGCAGACCATATCACTACGTCATGGAGGTAGAGAGGTTGTTTCCAAAAGACTCTCGGCTCAAGTGCATCAAATCAAAATAGTTGTGAACAAGGAAATACGGCAATGAAGAAAACATGGCAACTAATACGGAAAGCAAACAAAGCATACAAAAAAGGCTATCACGTGATTTATGAGATTATATTAAATCCTTTATCATCTGTATATAGTATAAATAAACAACACATAATTGGGATCATGTCTAAGCATTAAGAAGCTCAAATGGACCAACAATCATCTACCAACGTAATACGCATGGTAATATGATGCCATGTGAAATTATTAATTCCTTTACATGTTACAACATAGCCTCACGACCTGCCATTGAGAAAATCTGTCGACACGAACATTTACCATCTCATGCAAGCATCTGAATAACCAACATTCTATAATGTAGATTTCCCACAACCTTGTTTTGCTGGTCTGCATGTGATGTATGAGAATGTATGGACTCCTTTGTCGTGTGTATAGCAAGTATAAACAACAAATAAAGCAGACCATGTTTGTTAAGAAGCTCATCTTAGCTAACAACCATCTATTACTGTATTGTTCGTATTAATGTGGCCATGTGAAGCTATCACTTCTTTTACATGTAACATCATGTGTAGCTTCAGGAACTTCCATTAAACAGGCCTGTTGGCAAGAACCATTACTATTTCATATAATATCTCAAATAAAAATTCTATTAATGTCGTTTCAAAGAAATTTATCAAAAAGGAAGTACAAAATATCATGTCTACAGCATATATAAACAAGAAACAAAGCTGAACATGTTCAAGTGTTAAGAAGCTCAAATGAACCAATAATCATCTATTAATCTAATAAATATATACTCTAGCATATTGCTATATGAAGTAATTCACTTTTTTCATATCTACCGACTACCATTATAGCTTTTGGACCAGCCACTGAGCAAAACTGTCGGCAAGAAGCATTTACCATCTCATGCAACATCTAAACACTAAAAGTCCTTAGGGTCTAGGCCATCTGAGTAATTCAGGCAGCAGCCTAAGTTGTGCGGACTCGTCACTTTCGATGCCGCACCCATGTCGGATTAAACAAATACACTACTTTTGGAGAATCCGACAAGCGCCGAGTCCGAGGAACATAGGCGGCAGCTAACCGCTGTTGGTGTCATCAATTAAGGCATAATTGGCATGAGTCGGATACGATGGCACCAACTCCAGTGAAGTATGAAAATACGTTGGTCTATAAAGAGGAATATCAATACTGCAGCCTAAAAGGGAAATGCAAAAAAGCTAGATAATCCTTAAGATAATAATAACAGCTTTTTTCTAATTGATCAAGAATGGAAATTACCACAAGAGCTGTGAAAGAGGCAATGATACCAAACACAAGGACACCGTTTACCGCCCCAATAGTCCGCTGGCTAAACAAAATTAGAAAATGTGTTACTTGCACAATTTCAAAAGATGAAATTCATGTATCATTTTTCAAAAAGGGAAGGAATTATTCCTCCATGACAAAGAGAACAATGATAAGATTAACTGTGGAGAATACAACACCTGAGGCACAAGATATTGCTAGTCATTATTTAGCAATGTTTTCCTTTACCAACAGTTCAAAAGAGAGTATAGGTTTCCATGAAATGACTTTCACACACAATGTGAGTACTTGGTTTAAGCAGAAAGGCATCCTATCTTTGAACAAGGAAGAAAAAGATTAGGGGTAATAACACGTTTTTCTTCATTTGTTTATACATCGTTTTATCTTTTGACAAGATTAGTTCATCAGATGTAATAAAGAATTAAGAAGCCATAAAACACAGGAAGGTCACATACAAAAGAGTACAAGTTGAAATTAAACCATTTATCACAGAAATTCTTTCATATGAATATCAAAGCATGTCAGAGAATCCATTTTGTAGACAATTTCTTTTCGACCTTCTTACAAGAGTCACTATACCTTCATGGATCAAAACTATCTTGAAAGGCAAATCATACTTGTAATCATTGGTTTTTAACAAGGGGTTACTAATCATGATAATAAGAAAAGAGGAACAGGATCAACAAAAGATGAGAAAGCAATGTGAACCTTCCAGAGAAGCAAATCCCTCCAAGAAGCAGTGAAAACAAGGTCGCGGTTTCCCATCTGCAATCATAATGCTGCCATCAACACCTAAAAATCATATGAAACGATTTACAATATTCTCCAAGAAGCTATGATAAATTAATGCCAAACTTATGGTGCTTTTAAATAACACATACAGGAATAACAAAACATCCCAAAGACATCCTTTTGTTTTGACTATTTAGGAAGAAATAGTAACTCTACATGATTATCAGTTGTCTACTGCAAATGATCCTATCTGGAAGTACATTTCACCATTTAAAAAAGAAAATCACACTGCAGTCGATGAAATGAATGTAAAACTGTTGCATAAAATGTGGCCATCTCGTCATTTTCCTTCATAGTGAAGATCATGATAGTGTAACGCCAAATAAACACCAAAGACAAATTCAATTTAAAGCATTTAAACCAAAAAAAAACCATAAATCTGCTAGCAAAGTTTAGATCCTAGATTTAGACATAGCAAAAGGATTTGAGGAATAATTGAATCCATTTCCAAGTAAACCTTTTATTTACTGATACTTGCAATCGGAAACAGCCTGTCTACCCCGCAAGGTAGCGTACTCTCTACCCTCCCAGGCCCCACTTTTGGGATTATACTAAGTATGTTGTTGTTGTTATTACTTGCAATTCCTAAAATGTCTGCTCTCTAGTATATTCAGTACGAGCAGGCAGCAATGCAGGTAGAACCTCCAAGACCAGAGGTAGCACAAGGACATAGTCCACACTGACATCAAGCATCAACCATTTCTCGGGAAGTATATATTGGAAAGTCGAACTCTTGAGAATTGTAAAAGCCCAGGACTCACCATAACATAGTATTTACTTTTCTTATCAAACAATTAATTTATATGATTACTTTAAGACCATCATCAACTAATGCATAGAATTTATAAAACTGATGATACTATCAAAATTGTTAAGGGAGATTTGAACATACAATGGAATCCCGGTGAAGGTTGTCAATATATCTGAAGAACGAGCCACATAAGCAACAAGAAGGGCGTAATGGATGAAAATGTAGGACCAGCTGCCATTAGAAAAAAAGTTTATCAGATGGAAAATTATTCAAATCAAAAGTTTCAGGGAAGTGATCGGATATGAAACTAAAATGGGAAATGTTATTGCTGACTGGTTATGTGTATGTAAAACTAATAAGATTTGATCCTAATAACTAAGAAAACATTGTTTTTGAGTTGGGAGGGAGGGTAGATCAATTAATGATACGTTAACATACATCAATGAAAACCAATACCATCAAATGTCAATTACTACACTTCTATTTCCTTTTTCTCTTAAACCAGCCGATAAATCATTATGGTAACAAGATTTGTGTTTACTGGAAAAGTTTTGGGATCTAAGCAATAAGGATAACCAGTTTTTGCAACATGAACAAGGTAAGATCAACCTACCAAGCTACTTGCACTCCTGTATTTCCTAGGGTTCTCCTGGCCATTGACACCTGAAATAGCCATGTCCCATTTATATAAGAAATGAATGGAATTAGTTGAAAAGCAAAGTAAGCTTCTCGGATTCGCAAGGCTACCACATCCAGAGGAAGTGAGTAAACAGCTTCAACTAAAGTCTAAGCATGACGAGAAGTATAGATGATACTACCTTAAAAGTTCATAAGAAACTAATGTGAAATAAGACCATTTATTTAAAACATTTTAGATGTAAAGACAATCCTTTATTTCCAATTTAATATTGGATAATGACAGATGTCATCTGGTTCGAGTAATTTAATAAAACCATTTTTTTGAATAAGGAAGAAGGAAAAGTTCATGCGAAGATCAAAGAGTATCTTACCAATGAAACACCACCTGAGCCAAGCTCACACATCGTCTTCACATTTACTTCTGCAATAAGTAGTCCAGACGCCACCTGCACCATTTTGGATTTCCAAGAATCTTATTAGTGCAGAAAATTGAGGACTGGTTTGTTTATGAGTGGGATGGAGGAAAGATAAGAGGAATCAGATGTAGCTGTCAGAAATATAAACAATAACATTCTATTTATGTGGAGGTTATTATATAGTAGAGACCGTAAGGGCAACTAGAATTAAGTAATCGACTTTTACACGTGAACTGGTTTTCCACAGATTCTTGAGAAACCAGATAAGAAAATGAAAAAACTGACAAAAATAGAAAGAATGTTGAATCAACTACCATATAAATCCAGCATATAATGCAAACTACTGCAGAGGCTAGAAATCCAGATTCTTGTGTGACTGCAGGAATAGCAAGAATACCTGCACCTACCTATTCAAGACACAAAGATGTTACTTTCCTGCTAGTCCTTTCATTCATGTTAATTAAGAGTAAAAACGTAGGTGATACGATACCAACCGAGAAAGAATCTGCAATCAGAATATGCTCGTGAATTGTTGATATTCATAGAAGAAAATTTCTAGAACAATCAAAATACAAATAATGTACATAGCTAGGAAAAACTCATGTATTCATATTTTGAAATTTGGCAACCACCCTCTTCGTCTTCGTGCAATTCACATTACTTTCTCATACTCAATTTAGGACAATCAAAATCTTTCACCTTAATCAGGAAAATATATTAAGAAATGAGTGGCCATACAAGTTACTTCATTACTTCCTCATACTTCTAAATACATGGCTTTAAAGTTATACTAAAATTTAATAAATTGAAGTTTCTGGTAGAATTACACTGGATAGGACGCTATCTTTCAGTAACGTAAATTTGGAGATTTATTGAATATCATGAAAATGATGATGTCCTGAGAAAGGGAAAGCAATTTCGGGACATATAGAAGACCAGTTGTTTCAAAAGCAGCAGAAAGTTGACTGTGCAGAAGTACCAGCTTTGACATGTACATAAATTTTCGGATGATGCTATGTACATATATATAAATAAAGTACAAACACATGCACAGTTCACATATTGAGAAACGGAGAGAAAACATACAGTGGTACCAGCAACAAGAAAAATGGCACTGCTGAGACTTCCTGGAGAATTGAGGACGACAGTTAAGAAAATACATAAAACATCAAGATCTCCATAAAACAAAAATTCTAAAAGAACTTTCTTTTACATTTCGAGCATAAAGAGCACAGCTTTCGGATTTAACATCAGCGCCAATACCAATCCAACTAAAGTGCTGAAATATTTGAAGGCAAAATTTTCCTTAAATAAGGTAATCCTACAAAACATTTCATGGATTGTTATTCATCCCATTAAAATTCCTACATTATTATTCACCACATTAAACAATCCATGCATTATTGCATAACTAACATGGCAATCAAACGACCCTCCTAAAGTATAATTTTTACCTGAGCTAAAAGTTTCAATATTTAACTTAAGGAAATGTCATTGATCACTGCAGGGGCAGATGGAGGCTTAGGTTACTGGTTCAATAGAACTCAGTATAGTTTGAGCAAATCCTTTATGTGTTAAATAATCACTTTCCTTTTTAGTCCGTTTCAAAAAATGTCTCTTTCATTTTTTCGGAGCTCCTTAATTCTAACTTTTCACATGGCCACAAGATTATAGAGCATTTTAGTACATTCTACGAATATTTAGTTTATAAACACATTCTTTACTTTCTTAAACTTCATGTCAAGTCAAAACTAGACAAACAAATTGAAACGGAGTGAGTACTAAATATACTAATATATCATTCTTTTCGGAACGAACTAAAAAGGGAATTAGTGCTAAATATGTACAAAAATTCAATTTAAAACTCAATTACCAACTTAAGATCATTGTAATCACAATTCAAAACCACAAAATTCAAATTTTGAAAGAGTGAAATACCTGGTTCTCTCTTCAAAGTAGCTTGATTGAGGTTAGAAAAAAGTCTTTCAAAATCATAAACTTGTTCCGGATATCCATTTTTTCCTTCAATTTCTTCAGTTTTTTGTTCAGTGGACTGTCTTTGAGAATAACACTTGAAAAAAGTTGATGACTTTGAGCTTATAGAACAACACTTGGGGAAAATCTTTGTGGGTACCAAACAAGAATTTGAAGAAAATCTATGAAATGGGTTTTTAGTATGAGGAATAGAAAGCTTGAAATGAAGTAACAGAGAAGTAGATGATGAAGAAAAAGCCATTTTTAGGGGTAAGGGGTGGAGGGTTTGGCCTTTTCTTGATTTTTCTTCTTCTTTTTTCTTTGGTTTTTCTGCAAGACTACTGTCTTCTCTCTCTCAGAGCAGTTTCTTTTGGCTTTGGGTTGATTGGGTGAGAAAAAAGGACCAATAACACCAGCACCAACATGAATTGTGGTGCACTGGTTGGAGTGTTTCATTCTTAAATAGAGGTTTTGAATACGAGCGCTGGATATAGAGAAAATCATGTTGGGAGTATCACCCTGAATGGGCCTTGTAGTGCGTCATCCGAATTTAGTCGGAGCTCCAATGTGGGTTTCAGACACCGAATGGGAAATAAAAAATAACATAAAAGGTCTCGAGGCGGAGCTAGTAAGAGTCCAAAATCCGAATCAGTTCGGAGCTAGATATGTTCACTTCATTGACATGATTTAGATTAGACATAATATATAAACATGACACTTAATTTAGCTTCAACTGACATGTCTTTCAACTTTGGTTATCTTAAATTTGTATAAAATTAAACAAGTAGACACATGTTCTACGTGACATAATACGCGTAAGATGTCATGTAGGGTGTCATGTATGATGAATGTGTCTATTTGTTTAAGTTTATACAAGTTTAAATGTTTTTACTTGTATACAACCATAGTTAAGAACATAATTATCAGATGAAGTCAAGTTAAGTGTCATTTTTATCTATTATACATTAAGATTATAAGGAGTTAGGTTTTGTATTTAGTCTGAATCAATTCAATTTATATGTTCACTTAATTGACATGACGCTATATAACCATGATTTATGGCATGCATAGGAATAAGTAAATTTGTATGTTAATTTAGATTTGTATTTAGTTTGGATTAGTTCAATTTTAGATAAGTTGACTTGATTGACATGATGATAAATCATCAAGATTTATTGCATGCATCTGAGGAATAAGTAAATTTGTACGTTTAGATTATTTATGTAATCCCAAAACTTTTAAATTCATTGACTTGATTGACATGACGACATATTATTGTGATTTGGTGCATGCATCAAATGCATAAGTAAATTTGTTCGTTAATTAAAATTATGAATTTACACTAGATAAATTTAACTTTAGATACGTTGACTTAATTGACATGACGATAAATTAACAAGATTTATTGCATGCGTTAGACGAAAGTTTTTTCATTGTTTGAAGTGCTTTGGTTTCTCTTTGTACATGGTTCAATTGTAGTAGTTTTCTTACTATAAAATTGATTTTTGTCATTTTTATTTTATTTTATTTTAGTTTGTGGTCGACTATGAAAATTATGAAATTTGAGGAGAATGGTTTTTATTTTCAAAGTGAAAATAGTATTCAAAAATTAAATTATGTTTGACGGTAAATATAAATTAAAATTATTTTTAATTTTTTTACAAGTTAATTAAGATGTAAAGAAAATAAGTAATTTTTTATTTATTCATTTGTGTTTGGCACGCAAGCAAAAAGCATATTCTAAGAAACTATTATGCATAACCCAAACAAATAATATGTAAGATGA
This sequence comes from Solanum paucissectum, assembly GCA_029582445.1. NCBI lineage: Eukaryota > Viridiplantae > Streptophyta > Magnoliopsida > Solanales > Solanaceae > Solanum > Solanum paucissectum. Next base: position 25,027 of record JAJONZ010020680.1, read on the forward strand.
GATGGATAGTGGGGGTGGGAGCTACGGGAAGTAGGCAAAGATGAGATGTGCTGAAGGATGACGAAGACACAAAAAATGAGAAATGACACTCATTTTCACTACTTCCATTCGGAAAATCATTTTCCTCATTTATAAGAATTTTATTTTCCTAAAGAAAATATTTTCAAAAAACTTTGACCAACTCAAGAAAATTATAAAACATTTTTTCTAAAAAATACTTCTCCACAATACTGATTTAGCAGAAACTTACTTGATGTAAAGAGGAGAAAGAGAAAAGAGGCATTAAACCAAGCAATTGCATGCTTTTTTTTAATAATATGAAGAGGGTAAATGCATCATAAGAGCCAACATACATAAACAACATTTTGCTATTCTCTTTTTCACGTCACTTAGTTTTTTATTCACCCAAATCCTCTACCCCTATTTTTTTACAGGGAGGGAGAAGAAACAAACTGCCTTGGTAAGCTAAAAAGGTCTCTCTCTTCAAAGGGAGAGGTCCAGTGATGATAACCACCTGTCGCCGACGTCCACTCATGGGAACCACCCACCACAGACGTCTGCTGATGAGAACCACCTGCTGCAGATGTCTGCTGATGAAAACCACCTGCTGCAGACGTCTGCTGACGAGAACCACCCGCTGCAGATGTCTGCTGATGAAAACCACCTGCTGCAGACGTCTGCTGACGAGAACCACCCGCTGCAGATGTCTGCTGATGAAAACCACCTACTGCAGACGTCTGCTGACGAGAACCACCCGCTGCAGATGTCTGCTGATGAAAACCACCTGCTGCAGACGTCTGCTGACGAGAACCACCCGCTGCAGATGTCTGCTGATGAAAACCACCTACTGCAGACGTCTGCTGACGAGAACCACCCGCTGCAGATGTCTGCTGATGAAAACCACCTGCTGCAGACGTCTGCTGACGAGAACCACCCGCTGCAGATGTCTGCTGATGAAAACCACCTACTGCAGACGTCTGCTGACGAGAACCACCCGCTGCAGATGTCTGCTGATGAAAACCACCTGCTGCAGACGTCTGCTGACGAGAACCACCCGCTGCAGATGTCTGCTGATGAAAACCACCTACTGCAGACGTCTGCTGACGAGAACCACCCGCTGCAGATGTCTGCTGATGAAAACCACCTGCTGCAGACGTCTGCTGACGAGAACCACCCGCTGCAGAT
>JAJONZ010020681.1:0-19177 GCA_029582445.1 Solanum paucissectum
ATAAGAGCAAGGTCAAAGAAAAAGAAGTGGTATGCCTCAGATGAGGATTTGTCCTCGTATTCAGATGGAAGTGAGAGTGATAGTGCTTCTGATTATGAGAGAAAGAACAGTAGTAGGAAGACAAGTAAGAAGAGAAGAAGCAAGCATGGAAAAAGTAAAGAAAGAAGTCAAAGTTCTTCATCTGAGTCTGAAAGTGAGAAATGGAAGAGAAGTAAGAAAGACAGACAAAGTCGGAGAGAGGGTGATGTACTGCAAAATAACTTGCTTGGTACGTATAGATTGTGTTTTTCTCCAGTTAATTGCACATCGTCCCTTCCCCAAAATTAAATGAAGGGAGTAATTTATTTAGTTAATTTTTCTGTGGAATTTTTAGATAATGACTTTGATGGATCTAAGTTGTGTAATGATCATGAACTTGTGAGAAAAGAAATGGGGTTGGATTGGATGCTGCGGCCTAAAGACAATGTGGATAAGATTCCCGAATCAGTTTCTAACTGTTCAGCCAAGGAGACTCCAGCTGAAGAGGTATATTTCTGGTTGATTTTATAACCTCGTGCAACTTTGGATGCTCATTTCTTTCCATTGTATTATATCTTTATACAACAACATACCTAGTGACATCCCACTAAGTGGGGTCTGGGGAGGGTAGAGTGTCGCAGACCTTAGCACTACCTCAAGGAGGTAGAGAGGTTGTTTCCGTAATACTCTCGGTTCAAGTGCATCGAACCCAAGTAAAAGAAGAAGAAAATAATGAAGAAAGCATAATGGTTAATAAGAAAAGTAGTGCTAACTCTAAAAGAAAGAAAGAAACAACAACAACAACAACATAGCGTGGTATTCGAAAACACAATACACAACATAAGGCAAGAACTACTAGGGTACGACAGGCACTAACAAGCCTAAACGTATGCATGACAAGACAATATTGCGGGCTTTCTTATCATGCCTTATGCCTTATGCTCTTTGTTTTATATTTAATTTGCTTTTATCAGTTTGTTCATGTTAAAAATGCAAGAGCTAGATCTAGTTGACGTCATATATTGTTCACATTGAAAAAGCAATAATGCTATGTGTTGCTATACATCCAGTCTTTGGGGATTCTTTCATTTGTTTGTTAATTATGTTAATGTCTTCATTCCAATGTATCAAAAGATTTAATTTGAATGCACAGTGACTGAACCTGAATCTTTTGTATACCAAGTGCTGCTACTCTCTTCAATTCATTGAAGGAAAATGTAGTAGTAAAGGTAATCTTCTCGCACTGCTTGATATTATTATCTACTTACTGGACCAGATTGGCATCTTGTTTTAGGTGACAAAAGTAAATCCCAAAGAACTGAACCCATATTTGAAGGATGGAGGAGGTGGTTATCCTGATGATTCAGAAGGAACCAAGAGTGGTGGTAGCCAACTTCTGTCTTCTGCTGTTGTTGGTGATGGAGGCGCAAGTTGGAGGCTTAAAGCCTTGAGACGGGCTCAAGAACAAGCAGATCGCGAAGGACGGAAGCTTGATGAGGTTGGCATTTCAGCGATTGTCTTAAACTTCTACTGCAGTCACTTTCTAACTTTAACATTTACAGGTGGCAGCAGAACGCTGGGGATCACTAAGTCAACTTGCGGTTTCTGTGTCGTCCGGTAAAGCTGCACCAACCCGTGCTCACCTTCATGCTATCAAACGGAGGCAAGGGGCAATGGATGACAAGGAAGCTGTTACAGACAAAAGAAATCAGACTTATGCTAGAAAGGTAATGTCGGATAAGAGTTGTTGACTTTACTAAAGGACAACATTAGTTGCTTTGTATTGCTTTAGTTATTCTTTACATCTTACACTTATATATTTGTGATTTTAGTGCTCGATGGAATAACTTTTGAATATCAAGTTTTTGTTAAATTAATGTTGACTTTTTTCTTAACAATGTCGTAGTCTGATAACTAGGAGTCTGACCTTGCTCCTTATAAATTTAGATGGAAGCTGTGCTATTTCCTTTACTGAAGAGGGAAATGACAATTTGGCTATTTTTGATCTGTGTTTTATTGGTGTTAATAGTCTCATAAACACGTGCTTGCAGGAGACGTCCCCTGGTCGTTCAAAGATGCGGATGCCCACCAACCTTAAAGACTCTTTATCATGGCGCAAAGAGAAAAACCAGAACATAGCCAATGCAGATGCGGGGCTTATTGCCACTGCTATATCTAGTGTAAATAAATTCTCCAACGATGGAAATTTTATGCGTGAATTTATGCATGAAAAGAGTGGTGATTCCAGCCATGCTCCTGATTCTTCAAATCCAAAGTCAGGGGTCTTGGAATCAAAACCAAATTTACCGGTATATGAGAGAACAAGTGAAGATGCAACAAATATCAAACCAGCGTTAACTGCAAATCAATTAGCTGCAAAAGTGATGCAGCTTCGAATGAAAGGGATGCATGATGAAGCTGAAAAACTTCTGGTGAGCAATAAATTCACTCTCTTTTGTAGATTATTCAAAACAACTTGACGGTTAGTCAAGACCATGTGTATTTCAAGTGACATCACTGATATGTGATGTTGCAGGCTTTTAAAAACATATCAATAATTTGTAACATGTCATGTGCTTTATTATTGACCGTAGGTGCCAAAAAGTTTCATCTATCCTAAGATCTATTTTCTAGCTAGTAGGATCTTCTAAATTGATGACTTCATGAGACTCTCCATGTTGGCAGCTTGCCGTTTCTGTGAGCAAGTAAAGTGGAGAACTTTATTATAAGACTCAATGACACTTATTCTCGAGTTGACAGTTTAGACTTCCCTGGTTGTAATCAACTTACGATGTGTCACTTTCTTTTTCCAGAAAGAAGCAGAGGAGATGAAAACTAAACAAACTGCTAATGATGTGTTGAGTAGACCACGGATAGATGGGAGCACAAGCAGGTATCTTTTTACTGAATTGCCAGCTTGACTTGGGAAATGGTTCATTTTAAAAAGTTTTGTTGTTTTAATGCCTATCAGTAACTAAATGTGTTGGCTTTAATCCCTTGCTTAGATATGTGATGCATGACCTATCTGCTCGGCAAAAGAATAAAGCGGAGGATGCAGATGTGCATCTTGCTCAGAAGATAGTGCAAAACAAAAAGTATACTACATATGGTCAGGCAGATGATGAGTATGATTATGATGATGGGCCGAGGAAAAAGTCCCGGAAGAAAGGAGGGGTGGAGAATCATAAATCTCTTGAGACTGCTAATCATGCAAGGCGCATTTTGACTCAGCAGGAGAGATGCCAATTCTGCTTTGAGAATCCAACAAGACCAAAGCACCTGGTGGTTGCCATTGCAAACTTCAGTTACTTATCACTGCCGGTATGGAGGTCGATTGCCCCGGGTCATTGCTGCATCTTGACAATGCAGGTGACATTGAACTCTTCTCTGGTCATATATCTATAGGTTATATTTCGGTCATTCTTGTGAACTGTACAATTTGCCAGTTAATTGAATTCCAAAGAAGTAATCTTTAGTGTGCTAGATCTCTATGAGTAGTGTCTTATGAGCAATGCTTAGCTCCCTACTCCTCATTTGTCTGCTTTTCAGCATTTCAAGAGATCATTTGTATCAGAAGTTGACTTTTAACAATGCAAAAAGGAAGTTGATCATTTACATCAGGAAAAAATATTTTCTTTTGTGGTAGATGCTTCAGGGTATTATTGCTGCCAAAAATCTTGTTATAGTGCTACCTTTGCTCTGCCAATTCTTTGCTGTTTTTTGTCATAGTGACCATTGCTTTCTCTTGGAACAGCATGAATCAGCAACAAGATCTCTGGATGATAATGTCTGGGAAGAGTTTAGGAACTTCAAGAAATGCCTCATTATGATGTTTGCAAAGCAAGAGAAGGATCTTATTTTTCTCGAGACTGTGATGAGTTTGGCCCGGCAGAAGCGGCATTGTTTGGTAGAGTGCATTCCTTTGCCCAAGGAAGTTGCAAAGCAAGCACCCTTGTACTTTAAAAAGGTTTGCAAAACCATCTTGTGTGTTGTCCGTTTTATTTTTATAGCACTGTCTATCAAATTTAGTTTCGAATGAGTTGGAATTTAGAAAATATGAGGTTGCCTAGTCTTCCGTAAATATGTTATGAAGGGATTAAGGGATTTTTGATAAAACATTTGGAGGGTTACCAGTTGGTCTCCTGTCAAATATGATTAGAATTTGGTCTGGAATTTGTGAAATATGAACTGTCATTGTAGTGGCAGTGAGTCTTACTTCTTGGTCTTGTACTATTATCGAATCATAGGATGTGCTGACTGCTAAGACGTGTTAATTTCCCCAGGGATTTGGTCTCGTGGTAAGAGTATAACAGGTGATTTGGTCTAGCTTAGAGCCTTAAGACTACTTGTACCAGAGATGAAATGTTTTTCCCCTTCTGTACTGGAGCTAACTGGTTACACCTTTTGTAATTTGGCATCTTCCTGATGCCCATGCAATGATGATCTTTTACTTTATCATATTAAGAAGAGTATAACAGGTGATGTGTGGGGGCACGTGTTACATGTTCGAACTCCACCATAGACATAGGTCTTGTATTTAAGTGGAGAAAGGTGGAGGTGCAGGCCTATTATCCACCAAATTTTGAACCATGCACCGTTTACCCTTGGGGATTTCTTGGTCATATAAAAGTTCAAGGGATGTGCTAGGCGTATTTGGAACTAATATTATTGCAATTGCATCTTTTCTTATGAATTAATGCTTATGTATTGCTGTGAAAGAAACATAGAATTGTCTTTTGGCTCTTAATAGACCTGTTGGATATCAGAATCAAGTCCCTTAGGATTTGGTTGAAGCAAAGAATGAATATAGGCACCGTCTTCTAGAAAAACTCAAGGTTGCGCTGGCCATGCGTGCTCATTTTTTGTTCTTTTCCCTTTCTTTTGCTCCAATTTGTTGCTGTGTCTATTTGAAGCAATTTTCTCTTCTGCACTTGCTCATAACAAATATCCACTGTAGGCGATTGATGAAGCCGAAGATGAATGGAGTCAACACAATGCTAAGAAACTCATAGATACAAGTGTAAAGGGTTTACGGGCATCAATCCCAAAGGATTTTCCCTACTTCCATGTCGAATTTGGCTTGAACAAGGGGTTTGTTCATGTAATTGACGATGAAAACCAGTTCAGCAGCAGTTTCGGCCTCAATGTGGTAAGAGGGATGCTGAAGTTGCCACCTGAAGACATGCATCAGCATCGGAGGCGTGAATCAGTTGACACACAAAGAGAAGCTGTCGATAGTTTTGCAAGAGATTGGGACCCTTTTGACTGGACTAAACAGCTTTGATCGACTAACATTAGGTGTATGCGCCTGTATTCTACGCGTAAGTTTCTTATTTTTAGTTTGAAATATGTTGAGGGAGGTTGTATTTGTAAAGGAAATGCAATTGATCATATTCATAGTATCTCTACTATTGCATAATTGTGATATACTTGAATTTGAGTAGCCAAATTTCGAGCTTTATTTTCGTACCTGCAGTAATTTAAACTCACACTGGCAAACTGAATCCGTCAGGCCTTACTACAGAATTGTAGAGCATCAAAGCAAGGATTAATCCAAATTTATCATTTATCTTTGAATATTTGTTTGGTCATAAAATCTTATCTTCAAATATTTTCAAGACAAATATCAAGTACTTACAATTATAACACATTTTTTATGTGTCCTATATAGTACTGACAAAATGACCCATAAAAAAGAATATCATAAGGGGACCATGGCTCTTTTAATAGCAAACATGCATTATAGAGTTGAATTATTTATTTTTAAAAAAATGATGTAGTTGTAAGTATTTGATATATGCCTAGATACATGTTTTTTGCTACGTAATAGAGAGGCGAACAAGAACATGAGGGAGGCGAGCGAACTTGTCTATGTATCCTAGATAATACATGTATATATAGTTCTCTCTCACTTTATACAAACACAAACACAATTTATACATTTGTGTTTGTATAAAGTTAGAGAGGTGAGCCAGAGAGTGGCGAGCGAGATTTCAGAGAGTGGCTAGCGAGATTCAGGGGAGAGAGGCGAATGACAATGTGTTTGCTCCGAATTAGAATTAAATGAAACTGTAGTTATAACATTTATTTTGAATTAATAGTTTGCTATAATGCACAATTTTTCATATTATAAATTAGCGTGAATCTAAGTAATTAACTTATAATTTAGTCAGATTTATGTAGGTTTCTCATTTTAAAAAACATAAGAATTTTTTTAATAATTCAAAATTACCGAAAATAGGTATATACCCTACCATTAATAATTTAAAATATTTTTTAAAAAGTATATAAAAAAATTAAAATTAAAATAATAATTTATTTAACTCTCAAACTTAGAAAATCATCACATATTGAGATGGGAGAGTAAAATAATCTTTGGTTGGCATTTGGCAAAGGAAACGAATATAAATTTTATATCAAAAAAACTAATTTTTTTATATCCAAATGATGCCACATAACGCATTGAGATAAATGAAATATTTTTTACGTGTAAATTAGCATACAAAAATCATAAAACATGAAAATCAAGTAAAACGAAGCTTTTTATATCCTTGCTTGAGTAACTCCATCCACCTTCGTTGTCTCAGATTCAGGTCCTTCCGAGTGAACACATGTTGTAAACACCTCACACTTGATACCATAAAGGTAATGCCGCCAGATCTTGAGGGCAAACACTATAGCTGTCAACTCCAAATCATGCGTCGGATAGTTCTTCTCATGCACCTTCAGCTGCTGCGATGCATAAACTATGACATTCTTATCCTGCATCAACACAACACCCAAACTCAAATGTGAAGCATCACAATAAATAATGAAATCTTTACCTTCCATCGGCAGTGCCAGAATAGGTGCTGTGGTCAGAAGGGTCTTGAGTTTTTGGAAGCTCTCTTCACACTTGCCAGTCCACTCGAAAGACACCTCCTTTTGGGTTAACCTTGTCAAATGTGTGGCGATAGAATCAAATATTTCACAAACCTTCGGTAGTAGCTGGCGAGCCCCACAAAACTCCTAACTTTCGTCACAGAGCTAGGCCGGACCCAGTTCTTGACCGTTTCGATCATTTGGGGATCTACCATTACCCCTTCCCTTGAAACCGCATGCCCCAAAAAGGCAACTAAAGTCAACCAGAACTCACACTTGGAAAATTTTGCATACAACTTCTTCTTTCCAAGGATACCCTAAACAATACGAAGATGATCGACATGTTCCTCCTTACTCTTTGAATAAACCAAAATGTCATCAATAAAGACGATAACAAAAGAATCCAGGAATGGTTTGAACACACCATTCATTAAACTCATGAAGGTTGCAGGCACATTGGTTAACCCAAATGACATAACTAAGAACTCATAGTGCCTATAACGGGTTCTGAATGCCCTTTTTGGTACATCCTCGGGCCTAATCTTTAACTGATGGTAACCAGACCTTAGGTCATTTTTTGAGAAAACTGATGCACCTTGCAGCTGGTCAAACAGATCATATATCCAAGGCAACGAATACTTATTCCGGATGGTGACCCTATTCAACTGTCGAGAGTGTATGCACAACCTCATACTACCATCTTTCTTCTTAACAAACAAGATAGGAGCACCGCACGGGGAAGCATTAGGATGGATGAAATCTTTATCAAGAAGCTCCTGGATTTGACATTTAAGCTCTCTCAATACCGTCGGGCTATGCGATAAGGAGGAATAGAGATGGAATGAGTGCCCGGCTCCAAGTCAATGCAGAAATCTATATCCCTATCCGGAGGCATACCAGACAAATCGATAGGAAACACTTTCTTGAATTCAGACACTATCAGAATAGACTCAATAGAGGGAGACTCAGCATCAACATTCCGAATATGTGCTAAATACACCATACACCCCTGCCCCACCAGTTTCCTAGCCCGAACGAAAGATATGACCTTAGCTGACTTAGGCTTGTACACCCCTTCCCACTCTAACCTTTCTCTACCCGAGATCTCTATAGTTACTGACTTAGCATTACAATTAAGCACAACATAATATGGGGACAACCAAGTCATGCCTAAGATTATATCAAAGTCAGTCATATCCATAATAACCAAATCAGCCCAAGTCTGAAAACCCATAAACAAGACAGGACAAGTACGATTGATATACATGAGTGACTATGACATACTATCTAACTGGGGCAGAAACATGAATGGGGGCATCAAGCACATCACAAACCGCATAAAATCCTAAGGCAAACTGAACTGACACATATGAATACGTAGAATACGGATCAAACAAAACAGTAGTCATCCGGTCACAGATAAGAATATTATCTGTGATCACTGGATCAGACGCTTCAGCCTCGGTCTTGCTCGGAAAGGCATAAAACTGAAACCTGTCATCTTGACGGGCAATATCTTTTCCTGGTTACACTGCTCCTCTACCTGCATTACCATTTTCCCTACCTTTGCAACCTCATTAATTCCCTCCTAGCCCAACTTGTGGACGTCTTCTGCCATTATTACCGCTGCCCGCGAGTATCACTGCTCTGGTCTGCTGCTGCACGGGGTCAGACAATTGTAACAGTTGCGGTCAAAAGACCCCTGCTGCCAGATGAATGTACGGATCTGTGACTATCCTGAATAGGATTTTGCTATGGAGTTCTCGAGTAACTACTTGTAGGTACGGGCATGGATGATTGAATTGGTCGGGTTGCAAGTGTCTGCCTACCTGAACCTCTGGAGTAGGAACAATGAAAGTTACCTGTGTTTTTGGGCTTCTTAGCCAAAGCCTTGGCCTGCCCATTATGTCGAACTGCTTCCACTTTCTTCACAAAGTCTGTCACCTCATTAAAAATTTTACCTGCAGAGGTCATATGAACATACAATACCTGTAATTCGGGGTTCAATCCCTTGACAAATAAATGAATTCTCTCTTCCTCTATAGTTACCAATTGTGTAGCATATTTGGACAAGACATGAAACTTAGCCTCATAGGCAGCTACAATCATACCACCTTGCTCCAAAGCCATCAACTCATCCTTCTTGCGATCCCTCAATGTCCGGGGCACATACTTCTCTAGAAATAAAGCATGGAACTGTGTCCAAGTGAGTGAGGGCAAGACTGGCGATCTGCACTCCACATAGGCCCTCCACCACTGCTTAGCCTCACCTTGAAGATGGAAGGTCACAAAATCTACTCTGTGCTGATGTACAATGCCTAACTTGTGAAGCCTCTCATAGCAATCAGAATGAACTTATAGGCATCCTCACTCTCAAAACCATGGAACACAGGCAACTTCAACTTCAGACACTTAGTCAGCATCTCATGCTCAGTACCAGTCATCACAGGACCCAATAGGGGACGGAAGAAGGCATCAGTGCCTAATGCCCCATCCACCTTGGGAACAGTAGCAACAATGGGGTGGTTGACTGGAGGTGGAGCCGTTTGCACCGTGGGAGGGATTCCAGAGCCGACCAACCCCTTTAGAGGAAGACCTATAGTCTCAGCCTGTGCATCTTCCTCTGGTCGAACAGTCTTCGATCTCCACATTCTCTTTTACCTCTTCTTGGGGTGTAGGAGGGGGCTCTTCCCTGGGAACATTCTCAACTGGGGCTCCACCCCTGACGAGTGCTACCCTTCCTCGGCCTCTGCCCCTTCCTCTTCTTCTACCCTTGCCTCGACCGCGACCTCTTGCTGCGGGCTCCTCTACTGGCTCATTGATGGGAGCTACGGGGCCTGACGCCGTTGTATCACGTGTTAACCATCTGCAGACCGAAGAGTTAAAGAGATTATATACCAATTTGGATCACCAGATACCAATTTGAATCAAGTCATAGTACGAAAGGAGAAGAAACAAAGAGATTTTCTAAAGTCTTGTAGCCTCTAAAAGAAAAGTACAAACGTCTCTGTACTGTTTCGCAAGACCCTACAAGACTCGTTTTGGTACATGAGATCAACGAACCTAGGGTCTGATACCAACTTTGTCACAACCCAAATCACCGTGATTGGCTTCCACACTAACCCTTTGGTGGGAGAACCACTACTACAACTCGACTCATCAATTTTAAGAACTAAACCATTTAAAGATCCAGAAGCAGGTTTAAATGACGTCTAAATAATGAGTTCCCATAAACTCTGAAGTTTAACTAAACAACCAAATATGACCCTCGCGGAAATTCAACCCCTAGAACCTGAAAGTTATTATACCAAAACTCTACCAATCAACAAGTCTAAGGAAAAGGGGGTGCAACCCTGAAAACTAAACATAAATAAAATGTATGTACATCTAGTCTGAGTCTGAAAAGAATGGACTAAACTAAAGATGGATCTAAGGCAGCCTAAAAGAACTGGCTCACCCTCGAATCCAGTTTCGATCAATGATCTCCTAGCCGAGGTATGTTAGTAGCCACCTGAAGATGCCCTGTACTCAACAAAGAAAGAGGAAGTGCAGTATCAGTACACGAAACCACATTGTACTGGTAAGATCACGCAGCTACTCCGATCATCGAAATATACGTAATTAATTACAACATAGTAAACACACATATACAGAATGCATGATTCAATTATCATTTAGAAACAATATACAATTTCCCAATATCATATGAACGTAATAATCACAAATAGTCCTCTCATGGAACTCACACACAAACTGTTAGTGTGTCGGAACGTGACACCTGATCCAAAATACATGTGTCGAAATATGACAGTCGGTCCAATATACATGTGTAGAACGTGACACCCGATCTAATATATATGTCGGAACGTGACACCCGATCCAGTCAGCACAACCACAGTCACAATCACATCTATAATGAACAGTGCTCATATTCATGCAATCAAGTAATAGGTTTATGACATGTAATTGTTCACACATAATCATTTCATTAGATTCTATTCACGTTTCCCTATTCACATGCATGCATACAGTGAAGCAATTAATCGGTATATATCACACAACAGGAAATCGAACCATCACCTACCTCGAAACCAAGTCTGAATATCCTAAGACACTCGAGTCTTCCCTTTCCAGAGTTTTTCAGCTCATTTTTTTTTATCTAAAACAAGCAATTAATGTAAGGATCACTAAACAAGGTCAAATTTACCTAGATTATAACAAAATTATCAACCCAAGGCCAAACCCATGATCCTAATGTTCAACTAGGGCTTTTCCCACCATTAACTCAGGCTAAAACCCTCCCACAATGGTAATTACCTAAGATTCTAAGTTCTAAGAATCAAATTACGAATTAGGGGTGGAATTATCATACTTTTAGCGCTAGAATTCATGGGAAACTGATAAGAAACTGCATTGGGTCGTCCCTTAGCTCTGAAGAACGAAGTTTTGTAGAAAATAACGAAATTAGGCTTTTTCTTTGGTTTGAATCGCGACTGTCCGGCCACAGCGGGGCCCTCCGCCACAGCGGTCCCGTCCTGGCTGGATTAATCCCTCCCCGGCAGCTTGCACGAAGACAAAAACTCGGAATTTGCGTCCCAAGCTCCCATTTCACAACACACCTTCAACCCCTGACATTCTAAAACTACCATTTCACGCCAAGATCAATTTCAGGAGTTCTACTCGCCGAATTTGATTTCGTAAAGACGTACAAGCTCTTTAACGTCTTGGCTATCCACTCATGTGATCAAACTCATAATTAAATCCCTTATATATCCTTTACCAGATTTCCCTAAACCTCACCTGACTCAGATTTCGTCCAAGTCTGACCTAGGCGAGAAGTTTTCAAGTTACTACTCAGAAGTTTTCTGGCCCAAATTCTTTTCTCATTGGCTTTTCTATTACAACAGGAACAAGTCGTTACACTCTGCCTATAAATTTGTGTGATGCACTCTTACAAATTCACTCAATTCTTTCTACTCTTTAGAACCAAAAGAAAATGGAGTCAAAGTTTTCTCACATCATTATTTTCTTTCTTCTCGCAACTTGTTAGTACCCCTCTCTCTCTCTCTCTCTATATATATATATATATGTATATATATATATATATATAAACATGCACGAATATTATAAGAGTTGAGGGGGGGGGGAGCGGGGGAGAACTTTCACAAAGGATTTACCTTATACTATATATACATAAAAAAATAGTTTGATCTTTTAAATATAATGTGACTAATCGGCAAAGCAGGTTCGAAAGAACGACTTGTTCAATGACTTGTCGATTGACATTTCTTTGCTGAAAAATTATATTATTTAGTGAAAATGTTGACTCTCTTAGTGAAAATGTTGATTCTGCCAAAGTTCAGATGAATTTCCTTCTACCCCTTTCTTGGACCAGAGATTTTTAGGCATCATAATTTTCTGATAATCTAACTTGAAATGAGAAATACACTAATTACTATTGAAATGTTTTCTTTTTGACAGCCTTTGAAACTCTCCTGGCACGAAAAGAAAGTGATGGACCAGAAGTCATAAAACTTCTAAAGGAATTTGAATCTAACTTGATGTGGAAAGGTAAAGTTCTTTTAAGGGAATTTACTTTTTTAGCTTCTCAAAAAACAGTTTTTTCTACTATAAAAAACACTTGTTTTTTTCTTAAATGCTTGACCAAACACTTCAATTCTCTAAAATGTACTTTTTTAAATAAGAAGTCATTGTTGACTTTTCTGAGATTTGGCGAAACAATATGTAAATTATTCAATTCTGAATTTTTTTGTTCAGTTGGTTAGTTACCTAAAATTTTACATCATTTATAACGATTCGATTCTCCACCTTAAAATCTCTCCCGCTACTCCCATTTTAAAAAAAAGTAAATATCATGATTCAACTCAATGTCTACTATTATTTACAACACATATAGAGTATATTAATCTTGTTCTTGTTTCTCCCATTATAATCAATTATGTGTAGATGTAGGAAAACAATTCTGGCCAGGACTTATTGGTGTACCAACAAAGCTTGCTAAGGGAATAATTGAGAAGGAAAATCCATCCATAAATGATGTTCAAATCATATTGAGTGGTTCTCCAGTCCCAGCTGATTATAGATGTAAACTAGGGTGGGTTAATTAATGAATTATTGAAGTAAGCAGCCACATGTAAAAAATAATTAGGTTTCATGTTGATTATAATGTCTCCATGTACTCTTACCATATATAATGGAATAAATAAGTGTGGCTTAATTAAATGTACCCTCATTAATTAATTCCTTTTACATATTGTGTATTTTCTATATCAATTTGTTTGTATGATTTTGATTTGACACATAATTTAAAAAAGTAAAAAAAGATTTTTAAATTTTGTGATTCTGAATCAAAAATATGTTAGTTGTTTGTCTTAATTGAATAATCTCATGACCAAACGGTTAAATCTCATGAGAGTCTTTCTTCAAAGATATTCAAAGTCTATTATTTATCAATAACAACTAATATTTTATCGTATATAAACTATAATTTTCCAATTAAGAGTATTTGTTAGGCGTTACTCCTTTCACTGTTTCTTTTTTTTTTCCTTGTTATTTTGTCAGTTTGTTTTTGTGTTCTCTTGTTGGTAAAGTGTATATATTTTCAGATTAAATTTATTCTTAAAATATTGAATTTTCGTAATTTCAAAGATCAATCACTCTGTATCTTTCTGTAAGACTTTAACATCTTTGGGACCATATATTTAATTAATGTGTGGTAGTTAGGATTTGAATTGTAATTGTCAAACTAGTCCCCCCCACCACACCCCAAAATATAAAAATTAAACGTGACAATATGTTATACTTTCTTTGAAATAAATTAAGAAGGTTGAGGAACCAATATGTATTCATCTTTAATTAGAAGTTTTGAATTTGAGCATTGGATATATATAAAAAAACTTCTCAGTATAACTTTCTACTAATTGAACTCCAAAGCGAATATCAAATATCGAATAAAAAATAAAATAATGATACACAATTGAGAAGAATACAAAATCTTGTTGATATTTTTTTTAAAAAAAAATGAAAGAAGTTTCTCTTTTAGAATTTCGAACTACTCTAAGTGGATTTTACTTCATTTAAATCCAAAAGTTTATTTAAACAAAATTATTCCCCATTTAAAAAATAATAATTAAAACTCAGCATGATGCCCCCAAGTCCCAACCTTGATATTTCAAATTTCTAAGGAGGAAGATGATATCCTAAGCCCTTTTTTTTTTGTAAAGAAGAAATTTTTTCATTAAGCATAATCAAGATCTGCTATGTTTTTTTTAAGTAGTCTCCCACTACAAAAACCATAAAATTAAACTAGAAAATATTTATAGATGACTATAAAACTAAATCTCCCATGTCATTCTTGTCGAATTCATAATTTACAAAATAGTAGTATTAATGGACATTGGATGTCCCCCAATGTTTGAACTCAATTTTCCCTGTCCTCCTTCACATCCCGTGTATAAATTATTTTTAAAAAAATAGTTTTGTCCTAATTAGTGGCTTTAAAGGAAAACACCATTTTGCCCCTTATCTACAAATTGTCAAACTTGTATCCCTGAATACAATATTGAAAAAAATCAATGTCATTGATGTATTTATCATTCAAAAATTATTCCAATGTATCAACGAATATGGATGAACGAGTAAAAATAAATAGAGAAATTAAATAATACTAGTTGATTTGGATGTGTTTTTTCAAAAAGGAGAATAAAATCTCCAAAAGGGAATTGGGGTCGTTAGCCCAATTATTGTATATTTGAGCCATTTGACTAACGATAGAGTTATGATTCGAAAACTTTTTAAATGAAGAATAAAATTACTCTATATAAAATAGAGATATATTTGATCCTTTTTCCATTTCCTTATAAAGTTCACAAAATAGGTCCACTTTCTACCGGTACCAAAAAATCTCGAATATAATTCATAAAATCTAAATATTTTTCACTCAAATGGTGATCATTAAGTTTGAGGGCTGCTCTATTCTAGTCCTTGTATATATAAAAATATAATTTTTTTTTACCCAAATTCCTCTTTTTTTTTTTTTTTTTGGTTTAAAAGAAATTCCTCTAATTAATTTGTTATAAAAATACAAAAGAAGAAACAATTTTGTCAATTACATAATAAAATATCAGAGATATCCAAAGAATTAATGCATGGTTGGTATACTGGATTCACACGCAACTAAATAAATTGAAAGGCAGAATAATTAGGAGCAATATATCAATATAAAAAATACTTGCAATTATAACACATTTTGTTATGTGTTTTATATACTGACAAAATAACTCATGTTTTATCGAGGTTGCATTAGCTTAAATTTTGCGGCATTAGATTTCGTATTCTTTTATGAGGTAATGAATTTCTTCCGAATAAAACAGTTTTGTTTTTACGTAGTTTTCAAAATATATAAATTTTATATAAAAAAAATTAAAATTTTTATATCCAAATAAACGCATTGAGATAAATGAAATATTTTTTACGTGTAAATTATCATACAAAAATTATAAAACATGAAAATCAAGTAAAACGAAGTTTTCTATATTCCTTTGCACAAGAATATTAAGAATTTATACAATCGATCACGATTTGAGAACAAGTTTATGTAATTACCACTTCTCTATTACTTTTTTTTTTCTTCTAGTTATTTTGCCAGTATGTATTTGTTCATTCTGGTGAAGTGTATATATATATTCAGATAAGATCTATCCTTAAAATATTGGGTTCATGTGAATTCAGAAATCAACCATTTTGTATCTCTCTCTTCGAAACTTTACTGTTTTTTGGAACTACACGTAAATTCAATTTTCACTGTCCTCTTTCAAAACATAATTATTTTTTCCTTATCTTCAAATTGTTCAACATGTGGTTGTTAGAGACCACTAGTATGTAGTACCTCGCTACAATGAAGGCAACCTCTGCCTATAAATTTGTGTGATGCACTCTTACAAATTCACTCAATTCCTTCTACTCTTTAGAACCAAAAGAAAATGGAGTCAAAGTTTGCTCACATCATTGTTTTCTTTCTTCTTGCAACTTGTTAGAACCCCCCCTCCCCCCCCGCCTCTCTGTTATATATATATATATATATATATAAACATGCAAGAACATAAATACAGTTGAAAATGATTATATTTCTTTTGCGATATGGGAATTGAGGGGGTGGGGGGTGGGGGGAAGAACTTTCACAAAGGATTTACCTTATACTATATATACATAAAAAAAATAGTTTGATCTTGTAAATATAATGTGACTAACCGGCAAAGCAAGTTAGAAAGATAGACTTGTTCAATCACTTGTCGATTGATATTCCTTTGCTGAAAAATTACATTATTTAGTGAAAATGTATATATTGACTCTCTTAGTGAAAATGTTGGCTCTGTCACAGTTCAGATGAATCTCCTTCTACCCTTGCTTGTGCCAGAGATTTTTAGTAATTCGGGTAATTAGTTATTGTTTATTGATTCCCGTGTTAAATTAATTGTTTGTAGACCAAGAACAAGCGGAATGAATCCGAAAAGGGAAGAATCAAGTTTCTCAGGGGATTCAAGCTTGTTTCGAGGTAGGTGATCGATGGTTGTGATTCCATATTGTGTGATGTATGTTTGTTCTTGCTTCATTCTAATATGTGTATGTATGGGAATGTTGCATTGTTGATCACACTTGTTGTAAATGAGGATAGATGAATGATGAATGCCGTGAATCATGACTTGATTGTATGATTATGAGGATGTACTTGTGATTGTGATTGTGGCTTGTTGAATGGATCGGGTGTTGCGTTCCGACACACTAACTTGGATCGATTGCCACGTTCCGGCATAAATATGGGATCGATTGCCACGTACCGGTATGCTAACAGTTTGAATTTGGGTTCCATGAAAGGACCATTGACTTGACATAACTATGTAATTGAGAATTGTGAACTTGATCGTTATTCGTAAATGATATTGATATTGTATATGTTCGGTGTATGCATGTTATTATTATGTTGTAATGAGTTATGTATGTCGCACTTAGTGGGATAGCTGCGTGATCCTACCAGTACACTGTAGTTGTGTACTGATACTGCACTTGCTCTTTCTTTGTTGAGTACAGGGCATCTTCAGGCAACTATTAACAGCCTCGCTTAAAAGATAAGTGATTGTTCGAATTCAAGGGTGAGCCAATTCTTATGGGCTGCCATGAGTTCTCTTTCTGTCTATGTCCACATTTCGGACTTAGACTAGCACTTTAGTTAGTCTTATGTTTACTTTGGGGTTGTACCCTTCTTGTTTAGACTTATGGTTGAACTTTAGATGTTTTGGTACATTGACTTTCAGTTCTAGACGTATTTTCCGCATTTGTTTAGTTGTTAGACTATTGGTTTTGGAGTTTATGGGGACTCCCTAATTCTTTCCTTACCATTTAACTTGCTTTAGTAACTTAAATGTTTTAGTATTTTGATTAAGTTGGTTAGCTAATTAGTATAAATGGTTCTCCCACCGGAGGGTTAGTGTGGATGCCAATCGCGATAGTCTGGATCGTGACAAATATAACCCTCCCCGAACTATAATAAATGATATGTGTTAATACCCTACGTTATACTTTGAGGTTTGTTTATACTCTTATCTTTAATTTTTCGAGTTGTGTATACCCTTAAAACTAACAGATGGACACGTGACTTCATCTCAATAATGTACCTAATTTATTTAAGTTTTTACCCAAAATCAAATTTAATAGATTTATCATAAATTTTATATTTGTTTTGAAATTCATTAAATATATATGTTTAAATTAAAATTTGGAACTCATGTATTGCTATTTGAATTCGTTATCGTAAATTTAGAATTATAACATTTAACTCCTAAATCCGTCTCTATTACTTACAAAATGATTCATCAATAAAAACTTTTCATAGCTAGAGACCATAGCATCTCTACTTTTGCTAGTAAATCTTTTTAAATTTCGTTTTATATTGCTTTTTCCTTGTCATTATAGCAAATTCAGTGTATATCTAATGCATTGAGAAAGACTTTGAAAACATAAATAAAACGTGCCATGTCATTTTCTGAAATTTCCCCACTTTTTACTAGATAAAAATTACTTTTTAATTTTTTAATATTTTTTAATTAGATCTGTTGAGAATATATCATCAATTATTGATGACTTAGTTACTCGATACCTACCATGTATAATATTTTATTCCTTTATTTCTTGGCTAATGCAGTGTATATATGCCAAAGGCATTAAGAAAGAAGTATATAAAATTTTAAAAATATTGAATTTGAGTCTTGAATATAAAAAAACTTCTCTCTATTTCTATCTCTCTATATATATTAAATTGAATTCCAAAGAGGAGATCAAATAATTAATAAGAAACTAAAAAACGTATGCAAAAACTGATACGCAATTGAGAAGAATACAAAGTCTAGCTAGCCTTGTGATAAAATAAAGAAGCCAAATTACCAATAAATTAATTAAGTTTCTTTTGTTCCCCCTATATTTTATTGATATTTTAATGAAAGAAGTATCACTTTAAAATTTCGAGCCACTCTAAATGGATGATCCTTCATTTAAATTCAAAAGTTGATAAAATTATTCCCCTTTTAAAACAAAAATAGTTAAAACAATTATATTTTCAATTTTTATGGAGAAAAATGATCTCCTAAATCCACTTACAATTTTAATTTTCTTTAAAAAATGAGCTTACAAATCCAACATGTATTTTATATATTTATAGATCTTCTATGTTATTTTGTAACAATATCCTTTAAAATAAAATTAAAAAAACCTATATACAACTAGAAAATTTATAAACAACTATAAAATTAAATCTCCCGCTTTACCCTTATCTAATTTATAATATACCGATTAGTGGTATCAGTGTATATGATGTGTCCCCCACACATTACACGTGTATTCAATTTTCACCGTCCCTCCTCACTTCTTGTATGCAATTAAAAATATATCAAAACATAATAATTTTTTCCTTTATCTTCAAATTGTTCAATATGTGGTTGTTAGACATCACTAGTATGTAGTACCTCACTACAATGAAGGCAACCTCTGCCTATAAATTTATGTGATGCACACTTCCAAATTCACTCAATTCCTTCTACTCTTTACAACTAAAAGAAAATGGTGTCAAAGTTTGCTCACATCATTGTTTTCTTTCTTCTTGCAACTTGTTAGTACCCCCCTCCCTCTCTCTCTCTCTCTCTCTCTATATATATATATATATATATATTGCAAGAATATTATTAGTTGTAAATGATTTATATTTCTTTTGCGATATGGGGGTTGAGGG
>JAJONZ010020682.1:0-30414 GCA_029582445.1 Solanum paucissectum
AACAAAAAATTGATTGTAGCTTATAGAACAAGCGTGCAAGATTCAGACTTTAGTTGTTATCAATAAGAGAAAGTAACTAGGGTGTACGTGTTACCCATAAGCTCATAACGTGGTATTCCTAGTAATAGTAATCCTTTTCTAGTGTATCACATGCAAAGTGGTAAGTTATGTATCTCTAAGTCCTTGTTCTAGCAAATAGAGAATTTCACGCCGCACCTTGGTCCGGCTATGTGTGTATAATTTACTAACCCTTACCTTTCCCTCATATTAGACATCACATCAATGTATGGCTTAGTGTTCACCCTCACACTAATTGACATTAGACTATTGGATAGTATCACACTAAATTTATGTTGATAATTCTTTTCTCATTAACTACATCCTTGGTCCGGCAAGTACCAACAATGCGAGTTTTAACGTTGCGCACCGTTAAAAAGACTTTTAAACGAAAGAATTATCAATGCATGCAATAACACTATTCAAGAATTACTTAGTTACTATTCATACTTTGTTAATCATTCATGGTTCCCACAACCCTAGTTGTGGATTTAGTTACCCATAGTAGCAAGAACACAATTCATATTTTTAGAAGAAGAATTTATGAACTTACGTAAATGAGTAGAAGAAATATGAAATCTCCAATTGAAATTCAAATCAACAATCTTTATAAACCAAAAATAGGAAATCAAATTGCTAATGTTTTGCAAGTTAATTTCCAAGAACACACAAAGAACTAAAGTTAAACAATAGAACTAAAGTTAAACAATAGTAGCTAACCCCCAAAACTGAGGTTTACATACCCTATTTATAGAAAACATAGCCCCAAACAAAAAGGAAATGAAATAAGGAAATAAATTGTTGGACGCGGCTTCAATCGAAGAAACTGACCTACGGTCCGTAGGTCTCTTCCGTAGATCAGGACTTAGACAGATTCGCAGAAGATTGGAACCTTCAACTTTTAGATGCAAACGATGGAACAGCAGAATGGACCATAGGTTAACCTACGGTTCATGGGTCCCCTCTCGTGGTTCCATACTTAGACTTTTTTATCAGGTATTGAAACTCAGACTTTTTGATACAAATGACGGACATACAGGACGGCCCGTACGTCAACCTGCGGTCCGTCAATGGCCACCATGGTTCCACACTTGGTCAAGACTTCCCTGATGCTCAATCTATGCCACCAACCTAAGGAGCATGACTAGACCTACGGTCTATGGGTTACCTCTGTAGGTGACTCCTTCTGCAGAAATTCAGCTGTTGTATCTCTCAACCTCATCCAAGAATATTTCCTGCAAATATAACATAAAAACATTAATTCTAATACAAAATGGCCCTAGACACACACAACTCTTAAGTAAAATGTATTAAAATACCGTAAACTCATAGTATATCAAGGACGAAGTGAAGGACACATTCCTTGATGCCTTAAAGGACAATTTGAAAGGTGTCATTGTCCTCACTTCAGTAGTAGAGAACAAGGAGGATGAAATATTGGGTAATAACAATTCCAACAAACTTTGTGAGAATTTTGTTTCGAGTGGACAAGAAAATATATCGAGTAATTGTAAAGATGATAATTTGTGTGAGCGTGTTGCATCCCTTGAACAATCAATGATGGAAGTTGTTGCTTTTATATGAAATGCGAAATTGAGGAGAACTCAAAAGAACAAGAAATATAAAGGTAGAATAATTTATATACTATTTGTGAAAAATAATTTATTTGTAAGAATGCTAAGCCACTAATCTTGCAGAAGTTGATGAAGACTTTACAACACCAACAATCGATGAAGATGGTGCTGAAGTTGATGTTGATGAAATACTTCCATTAGTAATAGTCGATAAAAATCTTGTTGCAGTTGATGAATACTTTGCAGAAAAAGTTAATGAAGTTGTAGAAGATATGAAGAAAGGAGAGAAAGAACAAGTGGAGGATAAGATGATAGAAAAAGAAGAAGAAAAACAAGAGGAAAAATTAGAAGAAAACAAAAAAGAAAAATAAGAGAAGTTGGAAGAGAAGAAACAAGAAGAAAATTAAGAGGAGAAGATTGAAGAGAAGAAGGAAGAAAAAAATTAAGAGAAGAAGCTAGAAGAGAAGAAAGAAAAAGAAAAAGAACAGGAGAAGTTGCAAGTGAATGTAGAAGAATGCTTGGCAGCAAATTGAGAATGAGGCAGTGATCAAAATTCAGTGGACATGATGGGTATTGTTATGCAGCTCAATCGTGATGAGTAAGGAATTTTTTATTATTTGTTTTTTAAGACAATTGGTATTTTAAGTGGGTTTTCAAACAATTGGTTTTTTTGAAATGGTTGGTTTTTGGTGGTTGATTATTAAAACAATTGGTGTTTGAGATATTAAGTTTTGGGTGGTTAATTAAGATAGTTGGTTTTGAGATAATTAGTTTTTGGTGGTTGATTTTTAAGACAATCGATTTTGAGATAGTTGGTTTTTGAAGTGCCTTTAAAGAAAATTGGTTGTTGAAGTAGTTGGTTTCTAGTCACAACCCAGGGGTAAACCCTAGATGTAATATGTCGTATAGGACCCCGAGGGACCTCCTACAAACCACTTAGCATTCATAACATGAGAAATAGAACAATAGAAGTAAAACAACATTTCAAGTCCAATAGTTTTATACAGAAAAGCGGAAGTCTAAAACACTCTGTCTCAATTGCCTTCTAATACAATAGAATTTGGCCTAGCCCACACATCATGTCCAAAACTGGGAATACAAAATAAGAACTAAGAACATTCAAAATTCACCCTCAAAGCATGAGGACTCACCAAAGCTCAGGAACCTCAAAATCAATCACTAGCTTATGAGGTGTGCAACCATTTTGGCTCAAATTTTGAGAGGAAACCCAAATGTTCATACCTTTTATGACTACCTTATGAGATGTGCAACCATTTTGGCACCATTTGAGACTTAACTATTTGTTGTCAATCTTGTTGAAACCTCATGAGCCAAATTATCCCTTGCTTCCCTCATCCATAAAACCCTTTTCTAAGCATTGATTTTTTTGAATAGGCAACTTAGGCCAAACACCTAAGTTGAGGGTGTGGAAAAGAAGGAAGAAAGAAAGTCAAGCAAAAGGGGAAGAAAGAAAAGTGAGACTGACTCAACTTTTAGGTTTGTGACAAAAAGAATGAACCCCTCACTAAAAAAAAGAGGGACAGAGAAAAACCTTTAAAATAAAAAAAAGAAAAGAAAGTGTGATGAAATAAAAAGGGTATCTAACAAATACAGTGAAAACTTAAGGTTTGAGTTTCCAAGTGAAAATAATGAAAATAACTTGAGAAGAGGTGAAAATGAGTACAACAATGCTTTGAAAATGTGAAGTCATTAAGCTAAATTGACCATACCTTTACCCTCAACCCCGTTACAAGGCTGAAAAATCCCTTGTGATCTTGTATAAACTAGGTTGTCTGATGATTGGAAAATATGGGCAAACCTATGGGACGAAGCTTACATGTATTTTTCCTTTAGAGAGTGAGAGTTGTATTGATTCCTAACTTTTTTTTATTGATATGATTTATAAGATTACAAAATCATTTTTTATGTGAGTCCACTTAAATGCTTTTGTTGAAGCAGGATTTTGCATTATTGGAGAGCATGAGTGAGCTTGATCTTGTATTGATCCCGATTAGTCATCATTTAATGCTTATTGAGCATGATTGAGTCATTGCATATGCTCATTAGTAGTCGTGTGGTGAAACTTGCATGTTAACTCTCATTGGGAAATATAGTAGACACACTTGTAGAACTAATTGTGTTCTTGATTAACTTGAGGACAAGAAATAGTTTAAGTTGGGGTTGTTGATGAGTGGTAGATTTACACTCATTTGAGGACTTTTTAGTTAAACAATTACTGTTAGCAATGCCTATTGATGTCCTATTCTAAAGATATTTTGATATTTTATGCCTAATAGAAGCTAAAGGACAAGGTAGGGATGAAAAAAAGGCCAAAAGCATTTGAAGAGTAGAAATTCCTAGTTGGGGTTGCCTAACAAAAAGGGCGGATCTCCCAAAGGGCTTGACCTCGCCCAAGTTGATAGTGTTAAAAGTTGAAAAGACTAAGAAAGGTTGGTGGACTAAATACATTAATGGTGATTCGCGGAAGTGAATGGGAAAAATAGGAATTCATTGCCGAAAGTGACAAATTTCTGAGTGTAAATAAAAGTTGAAAAGGTAAACAAGGTGGTGATTGGGGATCCACCGAATGTGAAAGGCTGAATCGATTGAGTTCACCAACTAAGGTTCAAACCCTTGAAACCTAAATCAAAAGAAGGCGACCTCAAGATCAAATGAAAATCCATTGTATGAGTAAAGCGAGCCCGACTAATGTCACCGAATAAGTCACAGGTGGAATCTTGGGAAATTTTGGGGAAACTATAATTAGTAAGAAAGAGAGAGAAAATGGATTCATAGTTTGTATCATATTTTTGTATGAGATTTTGGAGAATTAGTTTTTTAACCTTTGAAGAAACATTCTTAGTTTTTGGGTTTTAAAATACACCCTTGAATGGGTAATTGAGTGTTGAAATCGAAGTTGTTGATTCATCCTTGGTTGCTATCATGATGGGTGGCTAAAATCTCAACTCTAGGGGTGCAATTATGGGGTTGGGTGTTGATTTAATGTATTGAATATTGTGTTTTTCCCTATTTTATTGCTATACATTCATTGCTTTGAGCTAATTAGCATGACGTTAATTCATGGTTAAGGTTGCAAACTTAATCATATTCTCTTTGTTCGATGCTTGAAATAGTTCATTTGAATGAATAATTAGTTCAATCCGTAGAATTTAAGTTTGATTTATATGGCCTGTTTGGAAGAGAGTTTATGGTTCATCTCTAATTGCACAAATCTACTCGAAAGAAAGATTTATGTAAGGTAATAGGTTGATTTGTAATCACATAGATGAGATTGAAAAGGGGTTCTATGATATGGTTCTATGAGATCAAAAGAAGATTAGTGTTATTGAAGATTACCCAGCCTATCAATGATTATATAGCACTATTGAGCAACACAAGTACCCCAAGTGACATCCGTACCAATCCATGCAACCCTAGATTATTCTTTACTTGCTTGAATTTCTAATTTTAGTTTAATTTTGATACTTGATATTTCAAACCTTTTTATTAAATTTGGTGGAATTATCCACTCTTTTGTTCTAAAGTGCTACAATGAATAGATTAGTATTCTTAATTTCCTATTTGAATTCTTATCCTTACACTATTCCTTGTGGGATTCGACCCGACTCTTTGTTTGGTATTTTTATTGAAAACGAACGCTTAATCCTCTAATTGTTTTTAGGGTAATTTGAGCTTTATCAAAAATGGCACCGCTGCCGGGGATTGGTAGCCAAGAATTCAATTAGTGAAGTTGCTTTGTAAGCTTTTTGAGTTGTTTTTTATTGTTGTTTGGTGTTGTTGTATTTCCTATTTATCATATCATATCATATATTACTAAAAGTGGGAAGCTCCAAAGTGCAAAGTTTGATTACCATTTTACCCCTAAACTATATAAAAATATTATAATTTATATTTTTTAATTAATTATTAATTATTAATCCAACTCAAAACTTATTCTTTATTTATCAATTATGAGTTATGTCTCTTCAATGGCTCAATCCCATTTTCCAACAACCATACAACTTCAGCTATTTAAATTGTATATTATTTTCTGTTCTCAAAGCATTATTTAGTTAATTTTCCGTATTAAATTAAATATTTTTTGTTTTCAAAGCATTTAGTTTGTTTTCCGTATTAAATTAAATATTTTATGTTTTCTAATCATTTAACTAATTGAATGGTATAACTAATGCATAGACTCTTCAGATTAGGAATATGAACAGTTATTTTCATTTTATATATATATATATATGTATATATATATACATTATAAATTAAATATCATTTTTTACTTCTAATCCTTTTATAGTTTTCTCTTGTATTTGCTTAGCCCTTCTGTTTTCTAATTACTATTTTATTTATTTATTTTTCTTTGCTTCAAATCTTATCTTGCAATTGTGAATTGTTCCCTTCTCCATCGAATCATCAGGTACATAATAGATATGAGAGTCATATCATTGGAATTATGCTTAGTCGTGAAGAAGGTAAACATACATTAGGTCAATTCACTAGGAATCTTTTTAGTTTGTTAAGATGCATCTCATTAGGAAATATAGAGAACATGTATTGTTTGAGATCCATAAATTAGTAGTAAATACTAGAATGAAATGGGTCCAAAAAAAGTGAAATGAATAGTGAGAATGCATATGACGACTCTAAGAAGCATGTAATTGAGGTATGATTGTAATGGGATTAAAAAGAGTAATAGAAGTAGATGGATCGTTGTAGCCGATAAGTAACTGCTAACAAGCTGATATACAAACATTATGAGTTTTGTCATCTATACTATATTGTTACATGCTATAGGGTTTGACCAAATGATGACAGAAGCTTTCACTAGAAAACAAAGTAAAGCTCAATGTTGACCAAACAACATGATCTGAACCTACATGTTTGTGTCCAGTAATCTCAAATTGGGCTTTGGACTGTCATCACATATACACATAGTTTATGCATAATCATAAACAAGGATTGTGCCATTGTCTTTAGAAAGTTGCACCACTTTAGTCAGTTGCACCTCTGATGCTCCCAAATCATTATTTCAATAATTTGTATTAAGCTCTAGCTTGTTTGTGAATATGGATTGATTATGTTATATTTCGTAATACTATTATATTTAAACAATTTAGTTAATATTCTCATATAAAATTTACACATGAAGGATTCATAATCTTGAATAAAACAAATAAAGTTGTACATGCAATTATCTATTACAAATAAATATGATTTTTTCAAGTGTACCACTTCAAATGGACAACGATACATTATCCATCTTAAAGAAGACATATATTAATCAATATTTCTACATTATGAAATATAATTTTTATTCGGAAACAACATCTTGATATGTATTTAGATATAAGAAGGAGTAGACTATAGTTTCCTAAACACAAGACACAAACTTTAATATATGAAACATTTACAAACATAATCAACATTACTTATGCTTACCTATAAACTATATGTTATTGAAATATTAAAAAAACAAATAAAGTACCACACTGAGGATAATATATATGAGAACTACATAAGAAATTTTTTATATCAATTTAATTGACTGTTTATAGCTACAAACAATAACCCTTTCCTAAATTTAGTCACTTATTACTCACATGTTTTACTATCATTTAAAAAAATTGTAATAATTAACATGGGCTACACGTGCAATGCACTTGTACAAAAACTAGTAGGTATACACATGAGTGATATTGGTAGTGACGACGCTAGTCACGATGGGTAAAATGATCAGTTGGTTGACTTGAATGCCATGCACATGAATATCATTGAGATGAATGGAGCTGTCAGATTACTTCCTACAACAAGGAAAGCAATGTACCTGAACAATGCTACAACTACTCCAAATGAGAGGAATTTCGGGGGCTTAGTTCATAAGGATCTTCATGAACACCTTCAAAACTTTATGGATATTTGTGGGTTGTTCCTCTTCAATAATATCTCACAAGAATCTATTCGGCTGCGATTATTCCCATTCCCCTTAACGGGGGAAGCTACTAGATGATTGGCTGAGTTGCTAAATGATTCTATCACTTCTTGTGAGGATTTAATTAAAGCATTCTTAGGGAGATTCATTCCTCCATTGAAAATGGTCAAACTTAGGGACAACATCTAGAACATTAAAAGAGTGGAAGGAAATATTGTAACACCTCAAAATTTAGAAATATAAAGAAGGTCAAAGAGGACTACTAGTTCAAGTCTATGAGACTAGGCTGTGGTTCGTAGGAATTTCTACGGTTTGGAGACCAGTCTCATAGGAAGTGGGAAAGTGATTTGGAAATCAAGTCCAGTAACTGATTCTATGATTGACCAAGATGGTATGGCGAATGGACTACGGACCGTAGGAAGGTCCCGTGGAAGAGTCCCAGACTTGGTAAAGTTTTGAGTTTAAAATTGAGGTCTACGAATGGGTTCCACAGACCATAGAAATTTAACGGTCCATAGAAATGGGTCATGTGATTTTTCCCAAGACGTAGGCCCAGTTGTTCGACTTACAATTGACAGTATGGTCCGTACCAATTTCTATGGTCCATAGGTTGCAATCATAGGGTCAGCCAGTAGTTATTTTAAAAGTTTATTTGCGATATTCCCTATGCACCAAAATTTTATACTACATCTTCTTGCCTATATATAAGCCGCTATGACTAATTTTACCCGAAATCTACCCATTCTCCAAAAGTTTCAAAAGTTCCTCTCCAAGGTTTTCTATCCAAGGCTCTTAAGGAATTTCTAGGGGTTTTCAACTCTTCGATGTTTCTTCATCAATTGCTTGTGGGATTTGAGATTCAGGTATGTAGGGAGTTCATCAATGGGTTCTATTCACCCATTGAGTCCCCAATGATTCTCCAAATCCCTAATTCAATTTCCCTAAATTGGTTAGGTTTTTATTCAATTCCGTGTGGGTTCTATATATATGGATTTAAATTGTTTGATTTTGATTATATTATGATTATTTAAATTCAATTACATAGCTTTCCAATCTATTCCATATGAACCCATGCACTAATGATTTTTTTTCTATGAACCCAGATTGCATGAATTTGAAGAGAACTATGAATTAATGAATGATGCTTGTATGAACGTATGCATGATTTATTTTCACGACCCAAAGTACACCGTATATGTGACATGGCGTACAAAACCTAAAGAGACCTTACAAAAGACGCTTAGCATACATCATACAAGATAATAGAATTCAAAGAGTTCAAAAGATAGCATTTCATATTTCGAAAGATCTTTTGAATCAACAAAGAAGTCTAACTGTCTCAATAAGCAATCTAATACATCATAATGAAAGTGATTGGGACGTAACCCATACATCATATACAAAGTCTGAAAAATGAAAATGACATAAAGCTATAAAATGACATCGTCCTCGAAGTATGAGGACTCAACAAGTCTTCAAATCTCTAATGCAATCAAATAGCCATGAACGGAAGGATAAAAATCTTCAGGCCCTGCATTAGTAAAACAATGTAGGCACAAGTATGCATTAGTACTTTTAATAAACTAAGTATGAGGTGAATGCAATAAAACATAAGATGTGATCATAATGGGACAAAATCGAAAAACATCAAATGCATGACCAAGTTAAAACAAAGTGAAATTATTTAAGAAGATTCATAAATCATGAACATGGTCATTGCATTTTTAAATCACAAAAATAAGATTCTTCAAACATGATGAATTAACTTAGTTTATTTGGTGGGAATTTTATCATAAACCGACATATAGACCATGCGAGCTATACCATGGAATCTAGTGTCTACCCCACAGTAAAAATGGGTGTCCTCACCTGCCAAGTTCAGAACCATAAATCTGAGATGAAGTGGATCGACTAGTTAATGTGTATCTAAGCCAAATCATTCTGTGGTGGCACATGGTTATGGGATAAGGAGATTGCTACTAGAAACCCGACCTCAAGCTACGGGAGAGCGTCCATCTCAATACACTCTCAGGGCTAAGCATAAATCCCACAGAATAGTCATTAATCTTCTTCATTTTTATCTTCCATGGAAAAGTACAATTAAGATACTAATCCAAGCTATAAACATCATAGGGTAGCTCCTTAGACCACGCGTGAGAAAACCTTTCACCATCTATGATCTTTTAATAATAGGTTTTTGAGACTCATAGTCATTAACTTCATGCTAGAAGTGTCCTAGTACTAACAAAAAAAATTATCCATTCGAAGCAGTAGCAGGCCAGGCACTGGTCTTTCTATCTTCTGGCTGTTCCCAGAAGGAATTTCTGAGCTTTTAAATAATAGTTGTGGCACTCTCTTTCTTCCATAAAGAGGGAACTTATCCTTAGACTTTTGGAGCTTTGGCTTTGGTTTTTGAAAGCGTGATATATAATCATTGATGGCCGGTTACCATACTAAATCAAGACCCAATTTAGGAAAACAGCCCGGAAAGCATTGAAGAAAAATCTAGATGTCATTTATGTCATGTGCCCAAGCTTCATAGAACATAGAAATACCTTCATCTATAAGCTTACTTGAGTCATAAACATTGCTTTCATAAAAAATATATTCATAGATTCAAGCTTCTTCATAAATTCATGTAAGTTAGGGTTCATAGTTAAAATTCATAGATCAATGCATGGGTTCACACGAAATTAGTTGAAAAGCATGCAATTAAGTCCAAATCATCAAAATAAGATTATAATAAAGCAACTGAATCCATACAAATTGAACCAATGAGGAATTGAGTAAAAACGTAATCAAATCTTGGATAATTGAATTGGAGAATTGAAGAAACTCTAGGTGCTCAATGGATGATTAGAACCCATTTATGAGCTCCCTACATTCCTTGATTGAAGCCCTAAGTAATAATGAAAAAGGAGACTTGAACTTGAAGAACCGTAGCGTATTCTTCCTTGATCTAGAGAGAAGATATTTTTTTTTGGAGATAACATTAGAGAGACTTTAGGAATTTAAGAGAATGAATAAATTGGGGGAAATTTCTAAGGGTTAAGGGTATTTATAGGGTTTAGATTTAGGGGTTAAAATGATGGTGTATTGGGTTAGAATAATTAGGAAAAGACTCAAAAGCCCTTAAAATAAAAGTGTCGAGCCTCAGCTACGGTTCAGACCTACAGTCAGTAGGTTCTACTACAGACCGTCCTGGTCAACCGTAGGTAAGGTTCAGAGACTTGAATTTGGACTATCCATCGATGGGGCCCGTGTACATTTGGTAGATCTATCTACGGACAGTACATAGCCAACATAGGTCCTAAAAATTTCCCAAAAGTTTTTGTTCATTTCCATTGTACCTACAGATGTCATCTTCGGTTAGTATATGCTTCTATGAACCGTAGGTGGGAGATATAGGTCACACCTGCAACCTAAAAACTGCAATTTTCATTCATTTAAATTAAGAGGTTTTACAATATCTCCCCTATGGAACATTGGTCCTCAAATGGGACTCAAGCTAGCATGAATAGTGTAGGAGAGAAACTAGCAACTCAACATGAATGCAATTTCATCAAAATTCACATAATCAATGAAGAATATTAACTTCAAGATAAAACATACTTTTAAAACATCTTTTCATAAACTTATTTGTGAAGCTAATACAAATGCACATCACCATGAAGCAATCAATGGAGCTAAATCAAAATCTCAAAAATCTGATTTTTCATGAGCATGCATGCATGAGGAAAAATGAGAATGACTAAGAACACAAGAATACTAAAGAGTGAACATGAGGGGTTAATCCTCAAACTAGACCCGAAGATGAAGGAAAGAGATACGGTTACTAAGACATCACACCGTCTCCAGCCTTTCACATACCATCCCAAAGCAAGAAAGATTTCAAACTATTTAATTAGTACGTCACACATACCAACCATGAAACAAGCACCATCTTTCCCTTGGGCGAAAACCTCACTAGTCTTTTGAATCCATTTCCTTCAATCCAAGCATAGCACCTAAATCTTAACAACCACAGAACCATTGATACAAGTAAACACTTAAGGAAGTTCCACAAAGATTTCAAGGTCAACTTCAAACACATTTACCACACATGGAGTCTTACCATATCCAATGAAACACCCAACATTAAGCAATGTATAACCACAAGCTAAAAGATCATAACTTACCAATTACTGGATCCGGGGAACCCTCGTGATTTTGTCGAGTTTCATTTTTCCTACCATCCCTTCCCTTAGAAGTAATAAATGGGCAATCTCTCATGTTGTGACCACTCTTTCCACACCCAAAGCATGTATTTGAACCGGCTAGACACTCATCCCTATGTCTTCTTCCACACTCCCGACACTTGGGTACCATTTGGTCACTAGAATCATTACCTTGAGAACGATTACCTCTATTGCACCTTGAATGTAAGAAATCACCATTTTCCCTTCTTGTCCTCTTTGAATCCTTAGTTTTCTCCTTAAGCTCCTCCTTTTATATTTGTTGCACCTGAACCATCAAACGCGATACATCCATCTCTTTAACAAGCATGGTGGTTAAGAATTCTTTGACCACCAAGATGGAAGCACCCGACACAAACTTACTCATAGCTTGGGCCAATGCATGAAATACGGGATCCACAACCTTTCTATTTTCTTGAGTTATCATAGCTTGGGCCAATGCATGAAATACGGCTCAAAACTCATCGTTAGTCACTTGCTCGACAAAAGGTTTGACCGATACTTTGGGAACCTTGGGCTCCACATTTTCACGAACATGCCTTCTCACAAGATTCCTTCATGGAGGCATATTCCGAAAAGAATAAATAGGGATTACGAAAGGAGGAACTTTGTAGAGATAAACTCTATGGAATGAATTT
This sequence comes from Solanum paucissectum, assembly GCA_029582445.1. Classification (NCBI taxonomy): domain Eukaryota; kingdom Viridiplantae; phylum Streptophyta; class Magnoliopsida; order Solanales; family Solanaceae; genus Solanum; species Solanum paucissectum. The sequence continues at coordinate 12,446 of JAJONZ010020682.1, forward strand.
AGAGTAAAGGAAGAAGTGGAGTTTCCTAAAGATCTTATAGCCTCTGATTCATAAATGTGGAGCACTTCACAATTAAGAACAGAAATCTATTCGACGTGGCTTATGAGACATCCTAGAACCTCTCTAAACCTTGTGCTCTGAAAAGCAAATTTTTCACAGCCGAAAGTACACCCTAGATGTGACATGGCATATAAGACCCAAGAGGAATTACACAATCCACTTAGGAAACATCATACAAGGTAATAAAATTTATGGAGTTCAAAAGATAGCATTTCATATTTCAAAAGAGTTGTTGAATCAAAGCAGAAGTCTAACATTTGTCTCAATAAGCTATCAAATACATCATAAGGAAAGAGATTGGGATGTAACTAATACATCACATACACAGTCTGAAAATTAGAAATGACATAAAGGTAAAAAAGTGGCATCGACCTCGAAGTATGAGGGCTTACGAGACCTTCAAATCTCTAATGCAATCATCTAGCCACGAATGGAAGGATAAAAATTGGCAGGTCATACATTAGTGAAACAATGTAGGCACAAATATGGATTAGTACAGAGAATGTACTAAATATGAGGGGAATGCAATAAAGCATAAGACGTGATCATAAAGGGAGATAATAAAAAAATATGAAATGCATGACGAAATTAATACATAGTCAAATCATAAATCAAGAACATGGAAATTTATCTTTAAATCATAAAAGGAAGCTTAATAAAATATTAGTAATTAACTTAGTTCATTTTGAGGGAATTTTACCACTAACCGGCATAAAAACCATGCAAGCTATAACATGGAATCTAGTGTCTTCCCCACACCAAAAAGGGGTGTCCTCACTTACAAAGTTAAGAATCATAAATTTGAGCTAAAGTGGATCCACTAGCTAATGTATATCTAAGCCAATCATCGTATGGTGGAACATAGTTATGGGATAAGGAGATTGCTACTAGAGACCTGGCCTCAACCTACGGAAAGCTTCCATCTTAATATCCTCCTGGTGCTAAGCATAAATCCCACAGAATAGTCATTAATCTTATTCATTTTTAACATCCATTGAAAAGTACAATTAAATACTAATCCAAGCTAGAAACAACATATGGTAGCTCCTTAGACCATGTGTGAGAAAACATTTCATCATCCATGATCTTTTCATAATAGGCCCATAATCGTTAACTGCATGCTAGAAGTGCCTTACTACTAATGGAAATAGTTATGAAAGTGTGATCTATAATCATTGATGGCAGATCCAAATACCACACTAATCAAGACCTAATTTAGGAAAATATCCCAAAAAGCATTGAAGGCAAATCTAGATATCATTCATGTCATGTGGCCAAGCTTCATAGAATATATAGATACGTTCATCTATAATCTTACATCAATCATAAACACTGCTTTCTTATAAACATGCATAATTTCATAAAAATATATTCATAGATTCAAGAATCTTCATAAATTTATGTAAGTTAGGGTTCATAGTCAAAATTCATAGTTCAATGCATGGGTTCACATGGAATTAGTTGAAAAGCATGTTATTAAGTTAAAATCGATCCCACGAGGAATAGAGTGAAAAACTAATCAAGTCTTGGGAAATTGAATTGGAGAATTGAAGAAACTTTGGGGGCTTAATGGGTGATTGAAACCCATTGATTAACGTCGTACGTACCTTGATTTAATCCCTAAGCAAGGATGAAGAAATGATACTTGAACTTGAAGAACACTATCTTCTTCTTCCTTGATCTAGAGAGAATATTTGTTTTTTGGAGAAAACATTGGAGAGACTATAGGAATTTGAGCGAATGAATAAATTAGGGGAAATTTCTAAGGATGAAAGGTAATTATAGGGTTTAGATTTAGGGGTAAAATGGCGTAGTATTGGGTTAGAATAATTACGAAAAGACCCAAAAGCTCTTAAAATAAAACTGTCGAACTTCAACTATGATTTTGACCTACGGTCCATAGGTCCTACTACAGATCGTCTTGGTCGGCCGTAGGTAATGTTCAAGGACATGAATTATGACCATCCATCGATGGGGCCCGTGTATGGTTGTTAGGTATACCTACGAACCAGGCATGGCCACCGTAGGTCCTAAAAATTTCCCCAATTTTTTTTGTTCATTTCCATTGTACCTATGGATGCCATCTACGGTAAGTAGATGCTTCTACGAACCGTAGCTGCGAGTTGTAGGTCACACTTGCAACCCAAAAACAACATTTGTTTTCATTCCTTTAAATTCTTAGGTGTTACATTTATGAAAAAAGGATTATTTATGATCTTGGTTGCTTTAAGATTAGCATCAATTATGTTGTGAAAGGTTTTCTCACATTAAGGGAACATGGTTTGGTGAAAGGTTTTCTCACTCATGCATGATTCAAGATTTAAGGAGCTATTCAATGATGTTTTTATCTTGGATTAGTAACTTAATTGTGTTTTCCATGGATGATGATATGCTTATATTTATAAACAATTCCGTTGGGATTTTACTTAACACCGAGATTATATTGAGATGGAGGCTCTACCATTAGTAGTGGTTGAGTCTCTAGTAGCAATCTCCTTGTCCCTAACAACGTACCCCCTAGGTTGTCTTAAGTCTCATAGCTATTGGATCCACACAAGCTAGAAGTTAAGGTCCTTTCCTTGGAAACTAGGAACATCTCTTTTTTGTGTGAAAGCAAGACACCAGATTTCATGTTATAGCTCACATGGTCTATGTCGGTTAATAGTAAATACCCGACTAAATGAACTAAGGGATTCCTAAATGTTTTAAGAAGTTTTCTTTATGAATTCAAGATGTACTAACGATGTTCATGAGCTACAGTCCTTCTTAAATGTTGTTACTATGTTTAGCTTGGTCAAGCATTTCATGTTTTCGATTATATCCCCTTATTATCATGTTTACATTTTTATGTATTTCCCTCATTCTTATAAAATTCCATGTACTAATGCATACTTGTGTCTACATTGTTTCACAAATGTAGGGCTTGATGACTCTTATCCCTCCATTCGTGGTTGTTTTATCACTCTAAAGATTTGAATACTTTGTGAGTTGTCATACTACGAGGACAGTGTAACCTTTATTGCTTTCTTAAGTATCTTAGGCTCGGATGTTGTAAGTGGTGTACGAGTTACGTTTCAACCACTCCTCTTGATGTAATAGATGGCTTGTCAAGACTATGTTAGACTTCCACTTTTAAATTTCAAACTCTTTTATTCATATGAGACTCTTTGCTTTTATGTATTATATTGTGTATATATATGTCAAGTGGCTTGTTTAAGGTCTCTCGGTGTCTCACCCGCCATGTCTCACCTAAGGTGTACTTTGGGTCATGACAACTGACCATTGTGATTGCGGAGGTTAGAACTCTCAATCGCAATGACCAAAGAAGGTCAATTCAGTCAACCCTACATCGCTATCGCGACCAAGGGCCACGCGACCATGATGCATAAGGGATCAGGTCCTCGAAAACGTGACCAAGGGCCCATGAACACTAAGGGTAAAATTATCTACACCAGCTGATGCACATCAGCTGGTTTTGGGCAGTTTTAAATCTCCGGTGGAGTGCTTAGAATTTGTTCAGAACCCCGTGCACTCAAATGAGATATGCTACCCTACAAAATTCATTATTCCAGACTCAATGGAGTAGTTTAAACTTCCATACGAGGTTATCTTGGAAAAAAGTGGGTCCCACACCCAAAGTCTATTTTAAGCCAAAATCCCTAGAGGGCTCGGAATCGGCCTGAGAGCCTCGGGATCTGCAGAAGGGTCGTTCTAAACAAAATTCAATATTTTAAAGCTAACCATGCTAATGGTATTTTCATCCATTCCAATCATTCCACTAGCCTAATATTACCCTTTCAGAGCTGATGAAACCGTCAGAATTGCATTCTAAGGTCGCCTTCCAGAACCTTTGATCAAAATCAACCGTTCAAGGTTCAAAAAAATTCCAAAACACATAAATTCCTATAAAAAACAAAAGAACAATTATGGGACCAAATTTTCAGTCCCCGTAAGACATAAATTACTTGGGTCACTATAGGAACACTCTAAACGACGAGAAAAAGGCATCAACAAAAGAAATGACCTAGAGGCTCATTACACATAGTTGGTGAGTACCCTTGTTTTAACCGAAAATGATATGATAATGGGTCGATAAAGGATAGGATGAAGTGTTCGAGAATGTAAAAATATTTTTAAGTGTGAGGTGGTGATGAAGAGTGAAATCACGCATTCAAACACCATAGCTTACCCCATGTTTTAGCCACATTTTGAGTGTACGCTCTCTATGGGATTTGACCTCAACCTAGTTGGGTTACTATATTTTTAAATCGACCATATAGAAATAGAATTCTAAGTTCTAGTTGGTTTGATTGTACTTTTGTTAAAAAAAATTGATAATATTTGGTAAATATATATTTAAATTCAAAAGCACCATGTTTTGCCTATAAACTTTGTTGTAACCTCAATGATATACAAGGGTTGTTTCTTCAAAGAAAGAAAGCAATGAAACAAAATGGATTATTGTTTGGTTAGTTAAAAGAAAAGGATTACCTGCGTCGTGCTTCTTCCGCCATTGCAACAACCCTTTCTATCTCAGCAATAATAGCTTCTACCTGTGCGATTGCAGCTTCTGCTTCTGCAATTGCTTGTGCATTAAGCTCTTGTTGTGGCTGCCTTGGAATCTCTTCAGACTTCCAAACTTTGCTTTCTCCCATTCTGAATCGAAAACCCATCCTAAATTTAAAATACAACAAGATTTGTGACTACAAAATTAGAGAACAAGTTACAAGGGGTTTGATGGTTTTTTAACAACAAAGTTACATGAGATTAATTTGAGAAATAGCCTCCTAATTTCTTTTTTATTTACTTTTTAGGTTTAGGGTTAGAAAAAGTGGGGTTGGATTGTGGGGTCATGTACCCTTTCATCACTTTAAAAACATGGGGGATAAAATTACAAGTATATAAAATATCATTTTCATCTCAACACTTCAACATGAAATAAATTCATCCCTCTAAAAAATTTAATTACAATCCCAAGGAATATAAAAAAAATGTTAGTGTAGGCATTTTAATATTATATTATTTTTACTTCTTTGAATTGCCACATTAACAATTTCTTTTTTGATTGTTGGAGTAACTAGCAGCTTTGTTGCAATGCATAGCATTGGTGCCTAATTACTCAATGATCAATTAATGACCAGAGGCATTATGTCATATTGCTTTAGGAACGTTGCAGTGAACGTTGGCAATGGTCATATAGTAACATCTGCACGTTAGTGCATTTGTTGTCCTTCACATTACTTCTCCATTATTCTTCTTCCATTATTCCTTGTAACCTATTAGGCGATTTATATTTTCTATTTACTACACCATAATCATCCTATTAATTGGTAGGAAGACTTCCTCAACTATAAATAGTGGTAGTGTTCATTTGTTTTATACACAAGAAAATATAGAGTGCATAAAGTTTGTCAAAAAGAGAGTTCTTATTAGTTGAAGGGAGGTATTTTTTTTGTAGAGCTTTGGACTCAAATCTTATCCAGAGTTGTTGAGTTATATTTTGTGATTAGGCTGTTGTATCCTTGAGGGGAGAAGTCAAGAAGGACTATTGCTGGACTGGTGAAAAACATTTGCTGCCGTGGGCTTAAATCTCCTTAAAGAGACTGAGATGTCCGCGTCTCAGCCATAAGAGATTTTTATTTCTTCATTTTATTTTTCAATTGCAATTTTTCACTAACAATTTTATGGAAATTCTGAATGGCTACAATTGAAAAACCCGCGGATGTCAAGATGGGCGACCTTAACAAGTCATTTCGGTTCAATGGTAACAATTTCAAGAGATGAAACGATAAAGTATTTTTCTACTTAAGTGTTCTCAATGTTTCTTATGTGTTAACTGAGAAGAATCCTAATAAAGTAGACATCACCTCTATGAATGATAATGAAACTATTTCTCATCTAGAGAAAGTGGAAAAGTATGATGGTCATTCCTATAAGTGTCGGTAATATATTCTTAATTGTCTATCTAATAATTTTTATGATTATTATGATAGAAATTACTATAGTGCAAAGAAAATTAGGAAAAAATTGCAGAGTAAGTATGATATCGAAGAGGCTAGAGCGAAGCGACTGGTAGATTTTTTCGCTTCAAAATGGTGGACAACAAATCAGTGGTAGACCAAGCTCAAGACTTTATAATGATTGTTGGAGAGCTAAGGTCCAAGGAGGTTAAAATTGGAGATAACCTTATTTTTTTGGCATAGTAGATAAACTTCCACCTTTTTGGAAGGAATTTCAAAAAGCTAAGCGCCACAAACAAAAGGAAACCTTTCTTGAGACGTTGATAATGAAAATCCGTATGGAAGAAGAGGCAAGGGGCAAAGATGCACTTTTACAACAAAACAAAGCAACATCACAACAAAGGTAAATTTAATTACTTTAAATAATACTACTTCTAAAACTCAGTAAAATACTTCTTTGAAGCCTAAGAAGAAAAATAATGGTAGACCTCCCAAGAAAAATAATTGTGAAAATAATCAGGCACAAAATCAACAAGTTCAAGATAAGGGACCATGCTTTGTTTGTGGCAAGAGTGGGCATATTGCTCGATTTTAGAGATTCCAAAAACGTGGTCCTAACCCTTAGGAAAACGTTACCGAAGAACCTTTTGTGGCGGTGATTACCGACATAAACATGGTTGACAATGTTGATGGATAGTGGGTTGATTTTGGTGCAAACCCTCATGTCTGTTATGACAAAAATTGATTTTGAAAATATACTCATTTTGAGGATCCCAAAACGATCATTCTTGGTGATTCTCATACAACTCAAGTGATTGGAACGGGATATGTCGAATTATGTTTTACTTCTGGAAGGGTTTTAACTTTGAAAGATTTCCTCTATACTCCTTCCATAAGAAAAAATTTGATGTCTAATTTTCTTCTTAATAAAGCAGGCTTCAAAGAGATTATTGAATATGATCAATATGTAATTGTGAAGAAGGGTATTTTTGTGGAAAAGGGCTATTCTTGTGATGGGATGTTTAAACTGAATGTTGAAAAGAATAAAGTTTTTACTTCTGTTTATATGCTTTCTTCTACCAATTTTTGGCATGCTCATTTGTGTCATATTAAGGATTTTTATGTTGGAATCATGAGTAGTTTAGGATGGATCCCAATGGTTAAAAAGAATGTTGATAAGTGCGAGGCTTGTAGTAAAGTCAAATCACTAAAAGGCCTCATTTTCAAGTTGAAAGAAAAAATTGATTTGTTAGAACTAGTTCATACTAATATTTGTAAACTCGAAGGAATTTTAACTCGTGGAAGTAATAGGAATTTTATCACTTTCGTTGATGATTTTTCTAAGTTAACATATGTTTACTTGATGAAAAAAAAAGTGATGCTTTTGAAATTTTAAAATTTATCTCCATGAGGTTGAAAATCAGTTTGGAAGAAAAATAAAAAGAATTAGAAGTAATAGAGGCCGTGAATATGAGTCAAATGAGTTTAATTCTTTTGTTAGATCATTGTGAATAATTCATGAAACTACTCCTACTTATTCTCCTTCATCGAATGGTGTATATAGCAGAAAGAAAAAATAGAACTTTGGTTGAATTGGCTAATGTCATGCTTATTGAGTCACATGCACCTTTAAATTTATGGGGTGAAGTTATTTTGACGGCTTGTTATGTGTTGAATCGTATGCCTCATAAAAAGTCTAAATTGACACCTTTTGAATTGTGGAAAGGTCACAGGCCAAGTTTGGGATATTTAAGAGTTTGAGGTTGTCTAGCCTTTGTGAGGCTAATGGATCCCAAGATTACAAAGTTGGGTAAGAAAGTGACTACTTGTGCTTTTCTTGGTTATGCTTCAAATAGTACAACCTATAAAAAATTTAATCTTGAAGATAATGTTATAATTGAATCAGGTGATGCTATTTTTCATGAAAATGAATTCCCTTTTGATTCTAAAAATAATGGGGGTCAAAGAATTGAACAAAGCATTTTGTCACTCCCTAGTTCTTCTACTTCTACTTTGAAAAAATAAAGAAATTGATGATTTTGAGTTAAGAAGAAGTAAAAGAGCTAGAGTAGAAAAAAATTTTGGTCCTGATTCTTATGTGTTTAATGTTGGAGATGAACCTCTCACATTGAAAGAAGTATTATCTTCACATAATTTTATTTTTTGGAAAGAAGTTGTAAATGATGAAATGAAATTACTGAGTTCTAATAAAACTTGGAATTAAGTTGATTTACCACCGGGTTGTAAAACAATTGGTTGAAAAAAGTTAAAACCGGATGGATCTATCGATAATTATAAGGCTAAACTAGCTTCAAAAGGTTTTAAACAACTAGAAGGCCTACAATGTTTTGATACTTTTTCACCGGTAACAAGAATTACATCCATAAAAATTTTAATTGCTATGGCTGCAATTTTTAATTTGCAACTTCATCAAATAGATAAAAAAAAATTGTTTTTTAAAATGGAGAACTAAATGAGAAAATTTATATGGATCAACCCGAGTATTTTGTTGAAGCATGCCAAGAAAACAAAGTATGTAAACTTACTAAATTCTTATATGGCTTGAAACAGGCACAAAATCAATGGCATGAAAAGTTTGATTCCTGCATGATTGAAATGGTTTTAAAACAAATGAGTGTCATAAGTGCATGTATCATAATTCTTGAAATAATTCACATGCGATTATTTGCCTATATGTTGATTGTTTATTGATCTTGGGCTCTAACATTAATGTTATTGATGAAGCTAAAAATATTCTTAGAAGCCAATTTGATATGAAAGATTTTGGTGATACAAATTATATTCTTGGAATAAAATTAACAAGAACATGTGAGGGAATTTCCTTGACCAGTCAAATTATTTTGAGAAAATTTTGAAAAAATATAACTTTCTTGATTGCAAGCATGTTGTAACTCTTTTTTATTCAAGTGTTCACTTATTTCCTATTGAAAGTGAAAATGATGTGATAAATCAAAAGAATATGCTAGCATAATTGGAAGTTTGAGATAAGTGACTGATTGCACTAGGACTAATAGTGCAAATGGAGTAGGAATACTTGGCAAATTTACAAACAAGCTAGGTAATGAACATTGGCATGCTATAACAAGAGTTATGAGATATTTAATTGGAACAAAAAATGTGGTTTGTTCTATAAAAAAATATCATCTTCTACTTGAAGGCTTTTTTGATGCAGATTGGAACACTTTATCAGGTGATTCTTGTTCTACCACTGATTATGCCTTTACTTTAGGTAGTGGTGCTATTTGTTGGAGAATTAAAAGGAAAACTATAATTGCTAACTCTACCATGGAGGCTGAACTAATTGCTTTAGCTTCATCTAGCGAGGAAGCGAATTGGTTAAGTGAGTTATTATTTCAAATACCTTATTTTGAAAAATCAATTCCTCTCATTTTAATTCGTTGTGATAGCACCACTGCGATTGTAGAGTTCAAAATTGTCATTACAACGGTAAATCCAAACCTACAAAGAGGAAACACAGTAATGTAAGATTGTATTTGACAAGTGGTATCTCCAATGTCGATTGTGTAAAATCTTGTGATAATCTTGCAGATCCTCTTACTATGGCCTTAACAAGAGAAAAGGTTCGGAGCACATCGAAGGGGATGGGATTGAAGCCTATAGATCTTTGAGTCCTATATGAGGAAACCCAACCTGGGGACTAGAGATCCTATAACTAGAGACCATATAACCAGGTTCAAAGGGAAAAACTAATCATATGATAACTTCTTGTGAAAAATGCACTATTTTTTATTCTCTCCCTATGATATGAGTGCATTGTTTCCTGTAGTAATTTATGAAGGTTGAGTTTAGAAAACTCTAAGGCCCTATTTGGAAGGACACCCTCATAATTAGATTTGGTGTAATTGGGTGTCATTACACTGTCTGTCCTATTTGGTTGGACAGGTAATTGGTGCAATTGGCAGGGGGTAATTACACTCTCCAATTCACAGCCAGAGGCTGTGAATTGCTGGTAATTATATGGTGTAATTAACAGCTGATTACTTTTTCTTTTCTTTTTTATTTCTATGTTTTTTTTTTGTTTTAATTTTTTTACTTCTATTATTTTAAGTTTTTTTTTTTTATTATTCTAAATATTTCTAAAAGTTTTTTTTTATTTTTTTATTATTATATTTCATTTTCTTCTCATTCTCAACCTTACTTCATGTGATTCTATGCAATTTTTTTCGTATTATCTATTTCTTTATGTCATGCTTATTTTCTCATTAGCATATATCTATTAGTATTCTAATTTTTAATGTTAAGTAAGGTTATAGGCTTATGCTTTCTCTTTTTTTTTAAAAATAAATCATATTTATGTATGCTATGTTGAAATTTGCGACAAGAGTATTATGTTAAATTTTTTGTTTTGAATTTATAACTTATGTTATATTTTTAGTTTCATTTGTTTTAGTAATATTGAATTCACCTTGCAAGTCATTTATTAATCAGACCTGATAGATTATCAAACATGCATTTCATGATGTTAGTAGAAACTTAATACTTTTAGTTTTTATGATCAATTCAATTGAAATATATTAATTTGAAAAAGTATAAATCAATTATTTTTTCATAATATTAGTTAAAAACATATGTTTATTAATTAATATATTTTCAAAAATAATATGTATCTTAAATATTTAATTTAATATCATTTATATAGTTTCTTATTTGTCTAGCATAAATTTTAAATAATTAATTCTTATTTTTAAAATTTAATATAATATTATGATTGCAATTGTACATCCAAACAGAACATGTCTAATTACACTGTGGCATCCAAACAGGACATGTGTAATTACAGTGTAATTATATTGTGGCAACCAAACAGGTTAGTGTAATTACTAGATTGTGTAATTACTAAGCAGGTAATTACTACCGTAGTAATTACACAAATTCCAATTACCGGGTGTCTTTCCAAACACACCCTAAATGAAAATTTGTAGCCCGTATTGGTGGAGTGTTAAACTTACAGGAGTGCTCTCGACAGATTTCACCTATGTGAGTGTGGCAGTAGGTCTCTTCCTATTAGAATTGGGCTTATTCTCAAAAGCATTCATGAAACCGCGATAACACAGGGCCGTAACGTGCTGACTTTTAAAGCTCATGCCAACACCTTGATTATTGTGTGTGACTAGTGATATTTTATTTCCCTTAAGCAGTCATAGTTCAAGTCTAAGACCACTACGACTCTGGAGTAAAAGTTATTGTTTCACTAAGTGGAGGTTCAATGCAGATCACACCTTCATTATGCATAATAGTCTTCCTTTAGTTAATATAATCTCTTGTCTAATATTTAAATGAGTGGGGGATTGTTAGTGTAGGCATTTTAATATTATATTATTTTAGTTCTTTAAATTGCCACATTAACAATTTCTTTTTTGATTGTAGGAGTTACTAGCAACTTTGTTGCAATGTATAGCATTGGTGCCTAATTACTCAATAGTCAATTAATGACCAGAGGCATTATGGCATATTGCTTTGTAATGTTGCAGTAAACGTTGGCAAAGGAACGTTGGCAATGGTCATATAGTAACATCTGCACGTTAGTTCATTTGTTACCCTTCACCATTACTTCTCCATTATTCCTTGTAACCTATGTAACTCTTAGGCCATTTATCTTTTATATTTACTACACCATTATCTTCCTATCAATTTGTAGGAAGGCTTCCTCAACTATAGATAGTGGTAGTCTTCATTTGTTTTATACACAAGAAAATATAGCGCATAAAGTTTGTCAAAAAGAGAGTTCTTATTAGTTGAAGGGAGGTGGCTTTTTTTTGGGAACTTTAGATTCAACTCTTGTCCAAAGTTGTTGAGTTATATTTTGGGATTAAGTTGTTGTATCCTGGAGGGGACAAGTTAAGAAGGACTACTACTGGACCGGTGAAAAACATTTGATGCAGTGGGCTTGAATCTCCTTAAAGAGAGCGAGTTAATTGTGCCATATCCAGAAGAGATTTTTATTTCTTCATTTTATTCTTCAATTGTAATCTTGTAATTTTGTTATTTTGTAAAATATTTCACTAACAAAAAGTATTTAATAATATTGGGTAAACATATTTCAAGAAAACCTCATAAAGTTCTCATAGAACTCTTCGTCTTCCATAAACCTGCTTTATCGAAATCATCAGCCTCCATAAAACTGATCATTCTCTAACAAAACATCCATCTTCCATTATTGAAAACATAAAGAAACGTGAGATCCTATAATCATTCCTGAAAAATGAAGTAGAGTGTGTCTTTTTTTCATCAATCTTTTTCCCCAAGTTTAGTTGAATCTTTTTCAATATTGTTCCCCAAGTTCAGCTGGATCTTTTTCAATATTCTTCCTCTCAAGTAAGTTTAATCGTGGTTTCAATAAGTTTTAGCCTATTTGATTTTTTTATTGCGATACGGTAGTGATGTTTAGATTTTTTCTTAAATTTATGAAAATGTCACCTATTTTAGTTCATGCATTTTATTCGGAATCATTATTGACATTTTGCTTTGGATAATGCATAGAATTTTTTGAATTTTTATGTTTATTTGGCCTATTGATTTGAATGTTTTTACTGTATTTTGGTTGACTTTAATGGTGTTTATGTCAATGGCATTATCCTGTTTTGTTGGAACTGCTACTTGTTTTGTATATTTTTTTAGTGTAACTTTGTTTGTGTTAATAGACTAGTGGTCGATATTTTGATATGAAAATTATGTTTTTGTAAATAGTATAGTATGGACAAAACTAGAGGCGGATCGTTAAACAATTTGTTCCTAAGACTTCTAAAAATAAGAAAAGAAAGGCTGAAGAAGTTTCCAGATCTTTAAAAAAAAAAATTATAGTTGAGGAACCTAAGTCTAACTCGAATTCTGATACAATGACTAAGATTGACAAATACGAGGACAGTATTGCCCAGGCTAATGATGATGTTGGATCTAGTGAAGAAAAAATTGAAAGTGGAGATGAGGAGAGTAGTAGAGATACCCGAGATACTAGAGTTGAGGATGATGATCCCCTGTCCTTGCCAATTTGTGCAAGAGAAATCTCTGGTAAGTCGTATAATCTAACGACATGGATGGATGAGTTAGGATTGTTTCCAGCAAAAATTTCTGTGAGAACAAGGATGGTTGTTTATCGTGATTTTAGAACACTTTTAGTTCAAGAAAAAATTTATAATGACTTTGTTTTGGACACTTGAGGCATATTCCAGAATATTTCAAGTTCAATGGATAGATGGTCCATTATATGTTGTTGCGACGTGTGAAAATGATAAAAGAAATTGCATGAGATGTGGTTCTGTGTGAATGATAAGCATGCTTGTTTTGTTTTAAGAGAATTTGCATCGATTACGGGGCTTAATTGCTCAAGCATACCCCCGTGATGCAAAAATGACAAAAGTACTTTAGAAAGGTGAGAAATTTCATTATAAAGTGACCAATAATAAGAACATTACTGCTACAAAGTTGATGAGTTTGATTAAGGTATTAGATTGAATAAGGAGCAGAAGTTGAAGTACTCTTTAGTTTGTTTCGTCCACTCGATGTTGCTTACTCATGATCGATCTAAGATTGTTGATTCAAACCACATTAATATGGTGGATGATTTAGATTTTTTCACGAGTTATCCGTGGAGGAAAGACCTGTTTTGATCTCACAGTGATGTATTTGAAGAACAAAATCAATTTGAAGAAGTAGAGTGAAGTGTACAATGAAAGAGGGAATGCATCGTATGCTCTGTATGGCTTCCCCTGGGCATTTCTGGTACTTATTATTAATTATGTACTTGATTTATGATAAACTCTTATATATTTATATAGTATTTCATAATGTCTGTTTATTTATTTGTTATTTTATTAACTTCAGGTTTGGATATATGAGGTTTTTCCTCATCTTGATAAGTATGCCAAGAAGTCCTTGGATTCTCCTCTGCCCATTCTCCATTTACTTAGATTGTACACGACAAAGAGTGATAATATTATCAAAGGTGATCCATTTAAGTACGAAGGAAGAAGTACAAAGGTATAAATATATTTATTATTATCTAGAAATATTTGTAAATTAGTAAATGTTGTGTACTATATATATATATATATATACTAGTTTCACGGCATGTGCGTTGCACGTGTATCATATCATATTACTTATTTGAAGTTTTTTAGTAAATAATTATAATTGAAAGAACATTGAACACGTTCTTTTAAATGATCAATACAGATTATCATAGAGTTAATTATTTTTTGAGAACAAAATGACCAGTTATCATTGAAACATTTCAAAAACATTCAAAATTTAAATATGGGGAGAAAGTGACATTTCTTTAGTAGTATTGTTTTTTTCTTTACTCAATTTTGGAAACAAATTGAACCAACAAAATATAAAAAAATAGTAGTATAAAAAAGGTCACCAATAGTCTTTCCTCTTTAGGTTAGGACCATAAATAATGGACGTCATTTAGATACAATTTTTCTCTTAAATATTCATACTTGAATTTTATTATGTGCATGACACTAATAAAGATTTCAATATTTTATCTTTATACGTAATATATCTTTTATAAAATATTATTACTCAATTAATATTTAAGTAAGATTATCATAGACATGTAATTTTATGAAAAAGTGTACTTTTATAGTGAATGTCTACACTGTTACAAGTAGAATGTTATAGAGACAAAAAATATAACATAAAAAATTAGTTCTAAAGAAAATTAGGTTTTTACAGTGAAATGTTGTTATAATGAATGATGGTTAAGTAGAGGTTTGAGTGTATGTCAAATATTTAGCTTGACCAATTCTTTGTTATATATATATATAAAGGTCGTTAAATAAAGGTCGTTTAATAATGAATTTTGGTGAGGTTGAAATGATGCGTTTGTGAATTATTTTGTAAAATCCTACTCAGTACTCCCTCCTCCGGTTCCTTATCTAGTTTAGTAGTTTGTTATTACTAAATCTACGTATTTCTCCCAATTTTATTTTTTTTAAACTCTGTTCATCTCTTTTCCCTAGCCTATGTTCTTAGCAACTTCTTATTTAACCAAACCCCGGAATACACAGTCCTTCGATTCTCTGACCATGGCGGACTTTCAACTTCCCTAGGTATTTATAGGTTAATCCATGGTTGTTACTAAGAAGGTAGGGAACTAACCATTTATTAAGAGTAAGTAATGACCCATTATATGAGTGTAAACGGTATATGTATGAACATCATATTATACAATCATAACAATAGTACTATATATATATATAACAGTACATAATATGAATGTACATAAACTGAGGAGAAACTACTAAGATCTAGAAAACACATAACTACTTACATGATAGTGGTCGGAGAGAGATTTCCCGGGTGACTTTGCAGCTACTTGAGAAATTAAAAAACACTCCCACTCTTTTTACAAACTCACTTCACTCTTTTTTTTTATGAAGGGAAGGGAAATATGTAAAGCTAACTCTTAAAAAAAATTATTTCTCATTGCTATGCTCCGCTTGCTCTTCACTCTACTCTTCTTCTTGCAAAAGGTCTGGTATTTATAGGTGAAGATAACTTTATCCGTATTTGAAATTCGGACTTCAAAATGTTGAATAGTCTTTCTTTACCTTCCGGGTGCTCTTTGGGCCCCATCGTCACATGGCTTTTTGTAAATCATTTCCAAAAATTTTGTCATTTTTCTTTATCCTTGTCAGCTGTAGACTAGTGTTTTATTACGTCATGGCTTACTTATCATTTCTCGTCTTTTCTCTCGATTCATCATTGCTTACGTCTTTTTTACGTGTCTAAGTTGTGTAACACTATGGAGTCGAAACTCATCCCTGAATCATCGTCTTCATTTGATTCTTGGGAAAATTGTTCTAGTGATGGATTGTATTCACTTCCATAATCGTTACTTCCTTAGTTTTCTGTGTCTGGAGTTTCTGGTCTTTCTTGTTCGGGTTTTGGATTTTCACTTATGACTTCTTTGATGACTTCTTTGGTCTTTTAACTAAGTCACTTCTGGAGGGAATTTTGTATCATTTGTTCAATTCTTGTCTTTCTTCCTTTTAAAAAAAATAAGAATCATTTTGTCCTTTTTCTTTGTTCTGTAGTTCTTGCTATATCAAAACCAGTTGGTAATATTCTTACACTTTTTGGCAAAGTGTCAGCCATCAACGGATTTGATAAGTCCTTACCCGCTACCGTTTAAACGGGACTAGTTGTACCTTTGGCTGGTACAATAGCTTCTTCTACATTCTTTGGGGCATATACCTCCTTCTTCTCCATTTTAGACTGAGATAGAGAACTCTTTGTTTCTTTTGGATGATCTTCTACCTGTAATGGTTGGGTCTCACTGATTTCGAAATATAAACTTTTTATTCTCTCTTGTAAAAGGTGGATGTGTTGTGTCATTTTCTCTTTTTCTTTGTCGAGCCTCTCAATGGTCTGGTTTTGTCTTTTGAAGCCGTCTGTCATTGCAGAGCAGTGGTCGCAAAATATTATTTTGCCTGTTTCTTTCTGGATATTATACTGTGGGAAAGGATTTTTGATTGGTCTTAAGGCTGGACTTAGAAAATAATTTGGTCCAAGAGTTCCCCTTGCGTAATCCAGGGTTTCGTTTAGGTCATTGAATCCTTTGAAGAGGGGAGTGGGGAAGTCTTTTATTGAGTCTATTACTTCTGTCGATGTCTGGAAGATGCCGGCCAGTCTTCCTTGGACTACCACATAAAACTTGAATTTTTTGTCTTCATTTTTTATGTAAAATAATGGCTTAACAAATTCATTACTGAGATGAAGTAACTATTGTCTTGTGACACTTTGTTGTATGCTATCTGTCACGCCCCGAGATTACCCCCGAGATGCGGACACGGGACCTAGGACCACAAGTGATCCCAAGCTAACCCTGTTGGCATCATCATAAGCATACTAAAGATAATAAACTGATGCGGAAGCTATAATCATAAGTAAATTTGAAATGGTGGGGAATACCCATTTACTAAATCTGAAATGAATGAAAACTGATGAGTTTAATAAAAAGAAAATATTAACTCAATACTAAGCTGAATCTAACTATGTCTGAAATAAGCCTCTAAATTGACTAGAAATTTTGGTACATGCCCCAACTAAATCTAGCAAAACTGAAACTACAGACTAAAAGCGATAAAGATAAACTTGTCACTAGTCCTCGAAGAATGAGGACTCACCACTGATGTTGCTGAACTGAAGACCGGAAACCGATCTAAGCGTGATCTGGATGCTGAAAACCTGAACCTACATCACGAGAAGATGTAGCGCCGAGTATGCGTCAGTACTTGAAAGGTACTGAGCATGCAGGATAGAATACAACTGAAATAACATATAACTGAACAGAGCAAATAAGCAATGATGTAATCTAAACATGATATAGATGCTGAATGCTGAGATAACTAAATGCAGTGACCAATTTATACATGCTGAAACTTAATACTGGATATACTAATAAATGGTCAATGCAATAGGATCTGACTGAACTGTGGGAGCTACTAATAACCGATAATAAAACCACATGAGCTAAATGTGGAGTCCGATGTATACGCCCCATCGAGAGGACCTAATATACCCTGTTAGAGGTATAGAGTCATGCTGGCATGATCACAGAAATAATGCCCACAGAGGGGACTTACAACCTACGTGGCTAGTAGTTCTGGGATTATTTGGGTACGCTGAACCCTAGTCCAACTCGGTATTATGCTACTCCCAATGGATTAAGTAATTAACACATTATGACTGAATTTCTGCAAGTTGCTGGATAGCTCGAAATGAACATGCAAACTGAGAATGCAACAATTAAACTGATATTGATGCATTAATAACTGAGGCATGTATAACTGAATAACTTAAATATCTGACCTAGCATGTGTAATTCAAGAACTAAAGAAATACATAGCTAGGGTTCTGCAATTCATGCAATAAACTGAATATTAACATACTAATCTG
>JAJONZ010020683.1:0-26056 GCA_029582445.1 Solanum paucissectum
CCACATGTGATTATAAAATAAATGTTGTTGTAAGGAATGTTTTGCATATTCCAACAATATTCAACAAAAATTTTACTTGTGTTGCCCATTGTTAAAATAATATTCACAAAACTTCATCAGGTATGAATTAAATAAGTCAAGTTTATCATATTATGTTAAGTTCTTACTATAGCTTTAAAATTATTTTTCTAATTTATTAATATTATTTAAAAAATTCTCTTAATAATATGATAAACTTGACGTATTTATAGCTAAATTTGCAGGAGTCGAAGACCCGTGATTGAATTCTTAGTGGGTACCGTTTTACACCTAAAATGTTACTGTGAGTAACGTTTTAAATTTGCAGGATTTGATTCTGCATTTGAAGGGTTGACGTGATTGGATTCTCAATAAATGTTATTGTGAGTAACGTTTTACACCTAAAACGTTACTCACAGTAACGTTTATTCATTTAACGTCGTCAGCCCGTCAGTTTTTGTCCGTTGAATTTTTAAAATAAAAATAACCTAAAACGTTACCATGAAGTACGTTTATACTACTTTTGTAAAAAATTTAAAAAGCGTATTAGTTTGGTGAATTGGTTTTTAAAATAGCTTATTTTGGTCAAAACTTCGTTTACTATGCAACAACATTGTTTTAAGTTTTATACCTCAAGGAAATTAAATGTAACTTGAAATATGCAAATATATAAATGTATATATACCTTGATCCCAAAAAACTTGATAAGTAATTCGGCCATGATCAAAGTGGACAAAGCTTCAAAGGATCGCTTCTTGCGATCAACTGTCGCTTTAGCTTCTTTCACATAGTCTAAAGGATTATCTCGTAGTGCAATCTTGAATGGTAACAACGCGTAACCAAACCAATTTCCCCAACCCCGCTTCCCTTTGCTTCCATTCTCCATCATATTGGCTAGATCCTAAATGTTTCATTCATGTATGTCATTTAATTTTATAACAAAATTTGAATGTCACATAAATTGAGACAGAGAGATCGTAACAAAAATAGAGTGCATGAAAGTTACTTCAATTCCTGCAGAGGATCTTAGGTTAAAACAAAGACAAGACCGAAGTCGAATGCCATTGGGAAGATTATTGCTTCTCTCTGTTGCTCCCTTGTCTTTTCCACCAATAGCTGTGAATATTTGGAACAATAAAATAAATGTGAAGATTTATTAACATTTGAACAAGTATTAAAATCAAAACTCATAATTGTGAACATGTATCAAGTTCAACGGAGAGAATCAAGGTCGAATCTATCAAATTTAAATTGTGAATCCGTCTCTTTGACTAAAAATAACTTACCATATCTCCTATTAAGATATTTAGATAAACCAGCTTGTGTTAATCCTAGGGCAACATCATTTATAGTCTGTGGAGAAAAAAGATTAGCTAATTATTTTCACTTGTAAACTTTCACAACAATATGAACAAGAGAGGTTGATTATAACTTACAACATTCATAGCATTTTTCACAAACTTCAAATCATCCAGACTGATTATCCGATGAACGATTCGTCTAGCTTTATTAGACTCGAAATCAGGCGGGGCGCTGATTGGTGTTTTGGTATCCTTGAGGAACATGATTGTGATGATGAACATGAAAACATCCACTGCAGTATTCACAAACATTACTATGAAAAGCCAAAATTTTCCCAACAATCGCCACAACCCTTCCTTTGCTGAATAACCTACCAAAGTAAAAATTAGAGATGGTAAAATTAACTCATTTTGCGGCAGCTTCTAAAATTTGACTACATAATTACACATAGTATAGTACTCGATTATTTTCTATACTTTCAAAATGTTATGTATCTCACAATTATTTAAGAGTTTTCTATCATATAATGAGGAAGATATATACATGTATTTTTGCTACCAAATATACTAAAATAGGGATAGAGAGGGGCGAGCCAGATAGTCATGTATCATAAATACATGTGAATCACACTAGATATATGTATATGTATATATCTAGTGTGATTCGCATATATCTGGGATAGGAGAGTGGCGAACGAGATGAGAGGGAGGCAAAGGAGGTGAGCGAGATTTGTTGTGTATCTTAAATACATGTGAATCCACTTAGATACAGTGTATCTAGAACAAATTACATCTAATTTTGACCTCATACATTCAGAGATACATGTATCAGAATGCACCAAAATCTAATAAGATTCGTAATATTACAAATTAGAGTGTATCTAAATAATTAGCTCTTAAACTTATGAAATTTATGTAAGTTTGTCTAATAATTATTAGAGTTCACTTAACCCGACGGGTTGTACCCAAAATGACCCCTCAAATAATTGGGTCAAAAATGTGTCACAATGGTATAATTCAGCGAATCACATTGCCACCTATATCCAAAAAAAAAAAAAAAAAAACAAATCTAATTTTGGACCGAACTTGATATCCATATGACACCTTTTGTTGGGCCATGTTGGGTGACTTAAGTTATGACTTATCATTTAACCCAACTTATCTAATAAAAGTACATTAGGCGATTTAAGTTATGACTTATGAGTTATGACTTATCATTTGACTCAATTCGCCCATTTACCTGAAGGAGTAGGCCTCCTTTTCTTGGTGGGAATGGTAGGAAGTTTGAGATCATCAGCAGTTTGGCGAGTGCACGCGAGTAGAAGAGAAATAAGGGAGGTGCCATCGCCAAGAGAATGGTGAACCCTAAACACAACCACGGACTCTGCTTGACGAGTTTTGACATTGATAATGTGAAGGTCCCAAAGTGGCTTTGATCTATCGAGGCTTGTTTTGCTAAGGTTGAAAATATAATCCTCCGCGAACTTGTCGGGTGATTCCAGCTGAGTTTCATCTACTTCAACAATTATAATATGTTGGTCCAAATCAATCTTTGTTTGGACCCATTTCATGTCTGTTAAATTTTCTTCATCCACAACCTATGTGTACATTAAATTTGTTAGTACATATATTTTCTCACATGGGATTAAAGAAATATCACTTCTTTGTGAATTTGTGTTCAATTGAAATATTTTGCTCAACATAGTAAGAATTCTTTTACAAGCCTAGTGTAAATGTATACTTCCTTTATTCTTTGAGATAAGTGTCAAAAACACATCTAAACTATCCCCTTTTTTGAGTTTCATACTTAAACTATCACTTTTTTGTTTGAGAAACACACCTCAGTGATGTGTGTAATACACTCTCTCTTTTTGTTTGAAAAAGCCTTGACACATGGCATTCCACATGAACAAAATATTCCACATTGACAAAAATTAAATAATAAACCATAAATATTAATTAAAAATTAAAGATTAAAGTATTACTATCCATAAAAAAAAACCTCCCCCCCGACAATCCCCCATCCTTTTTTTTTTAAATCTTTTATAAAATATTTAAAAAAAATTCATACGTCACCCTTCCCCCTCCCAAAAAAAACCACCCACTCATCCCCCCCCCCCCCAAAAAAAATTGTAAAAAAATCTACTAGTGTACCGAATATAACATAAATAAGTAAAAAATTAAAAAATATCTTGCGGCGGCAAGTAAAACATATTTCCGATATGTATATATCTAACACAAAATGAGAAAAAAATTGGAAGTGGAGGGTTAAGTGGGGTGGGTAGAATAGTTTTTTTTAAAAAAAAAAATATCTAAATTAGTATTTGGGGGGGGAGGGGGGATATGAAGTAAAAAAAAATCTTTTATAAAAGAAATTTAAACAAAAAAAAAACTTTAAAAAATGACCGGGGGGTGGGGGTGGGCGGTGAGAGGAAGCGATGGAGTGGAGTAAGAAAAATATTTTACATTTTATTTTATAAAAGAAATATTATTTTTTTGGATAATAATTTTTTAATTTTTAATTTTAACTAATACTAATAATTTATTGAATTTTGTCAAGATTGAATGTTTTGTCCATGTGGAGTGTGATGTGACAATTTTTTAAAATAAAAGAGAGTGTATTACACACACCATGATGAGAGTAGTATAAAAGAGAAAGAGGTGTTTTTCAAACTAAAAAGTGATAGTTTAGGTATGAAACTCACACACTCAATAGTTTAGGTATGAAACTCACACACTCAATAGTTTAGGTATGAAACTCAAAAAAAGGGTATAGTTTAGGTGTGTTTTTGAAACTTATCTCTTATTCTTTTTATTTGTTCAATATATTAAATACAGATTATTATTTTTGCTAGTCTATTTAAACAGAATTTTAATTACTTATTGTTATCAAATCATTGTTTTCCAAATGAATTGGAGTACTAATAATCAAATTCAATTTTTCATAATTTCATTAACAATAAAATAAAAAAATAAAAAAGATAGTTCGATGCACTAAGTTTTTGCTATACGCGGCCTTTTGGAAAAGGGTCTATTGTATATGCAATTTTTATCATATATTTTTGTAAGAGATTGCTTTCACATCTCAAACATGTGACCTTCTGATCACATGAAAACAATTTTACTGGTCATGACTCTCCTTAAACAAGGATAATTTGATAAAATAAATACTTAATTAATATTGTTATAAGAGAAGCGCAAAATACAAACTGAACAAGTACGTAGTCATCCCTCCATCCATTTTTCTTTATAATATATTAAAATTTGTCAAATTAAAAAAATTAAGAGATAATTTACAATTTTATGTTTATTTATTATATTTATTTTTCAATATTTAGAAGAGTTATAATTAATCAGAATGATCTAATAAAATTATATTTTTATTTATTTGTTAAAAGATGTGTCAAGCTAAACATGAACCAAATGAGTGAGTAGTTGAAAAATCGAATATTGAATATTGAAGTAACAAAATCGAATATTGAAGTCACAAAGTTAATGTGTCCTTTTGAAAATTCGGGACAACTTTAATGGTGATTTTAAAAAAAATTCTCTAACTTATATAATTAATAAGAGTGATCTAATAAAATTACTTTTTTATTATTATTTATTAAAAGAATATGTCAAATTAAACATGGACGGAACAAGTAGTTGGAATATTGAATATTGAAGTCACAAAATTCCATATGTTATGGAGAAACATACATGGCGTGCACCCTTAAGAGATGCTTATTACTAGGCACATCACACGGTATCATGCATCTTTCTCTTCATCTACCAACTACCGCATGGGACTCTTTTATGGGTCTAAAAGCTCACATATTTAGAGTACCAATTATTAGGGTGTGTAAAAATCGAACCGATTAATAAATCGCATCGGAAAAAATGTTAATGGGTTATTGCTATTAAGTTATTGGATTAACAGATTTTTAATAGTTTTATAAAAGAAAAACTATTGGGTTATCAGTTTGGTATTGATTTTTAGTATTGGGTTATTGGTAGATCGATAATCCATTAAGACGATAGTAATTTACTACTATATCCCTCATAAATATTAGATATTAATAATTTAACATAACTGGACACTATATCAGTTTTCTACACTACGGTTTACACACTTCACACGTCACAGTACTTCTACTTTACATCAGAAATTTCATATTATGTTTTGATTGTAACATGTAATTGTAGTCTTCGTACTACATCTACTCTTATTGATGTAATTTTTCATTATATTTCTTGTTTCACTATATCAAAGCATTTACAGCTGATTTGTTTGTCTCACTGTATCACGCCAATTTATTAGAGAAGTGAAAAAACATATATTTATTGTATGAGCATTTTTTTATTGGGTAAACCGAAAATCGAACCGTTAATAACCAAAAACTAATAAACCGAAAAGCGATAAAAAATATCTTATTGATTTGTTATTGATTTAGTGTATTTAAAAATTAAAACCGATAAACCGAACAGATAATACATAAAACCGAACTGAATCGACCACACCCCTACTAATTATCATTAATACGACTTACACATTTTTGGCTAAAATAAAGTTTATTAAGTAATTAATAATTATTGACTCTTTTCAATTTATCTATTTTCCCATACCTAACCCAACAACACTAGGTAAAGTTCGTCATCCCTCTTTAAGATTCGTTTGGTAAGATTTGGTCCTAGTAATGTTCTCATATATCGAGATTTGTAGTTATTAATTATAAAAATAAATAGTGTTATATTAGCTTCTAAAATGTTTACATATATTTACACCATTAACTCTTCTTCTTTTCAAAAATAATATTTGTTTACAAAATGGTCCTAGTAAAAATTCTCATATATGTTTACAAAAATACCCTTCACACTTTATTTGTACACTTCCTTTGCAATAAAGTTCTTTGCTAAACCATCAAAAAAGATTTCTTTGCTAAAACACCATTAACTCTTCTTCTTCTTTTCAAAAATAATATTAAATAGTTGTACTATTGCGTAAAAATATTTTTGTGAAAAGTTTGCAAAGAATTTTTTTTATCAAATTTATGTCACAATAGTAAAAATTGTGATTAAATTATATTGAAATTAAATTTTTATTTTTAAAAAAAAATAATACTTAAGAGGCCATAAAGCCTATTAAAACACCAACAAATTTAAAAAAAAACTAAAAAGCAAATCAAAATAAAAATAAAAACTTATGACAACAAAGAAAATGAAAAGGCATTAAGGGTAGTTTTGTAATTATTTAATCTAATGCAGGTGTTAAAATGCTATGTATTACTAATACCTAGAATTTCTTGGTATTAGTAATACACAACTTAATACACAATAGAGTGTATAACTAATGCTTGCATTAGTTATACATGACATAAAAAAGTGTACCAAACAAGGTACTACTAATACACACACCTAATGCATGCATTATATTTTCTAATACACTCTATCAAACGACCCCGTATAGTGGGATCATGGGGGAAAGAGTAGTCAGGTACACATTTTTTGCTGGAAAATTATGTGGTGTATAGAGCTCAAATGTTACTTCGTTTATTCTAATTTATACAATTTAGTTTGACTCGGCATAGAATTTAAGAAAAAAGAGAAAGACTTTTGAAATGTGTTATAATTCATTTCATTAAGGGTAAAATATGTATTTTAAAATTATATTATTATGAATATGTATTTAATTTTGCTCACTTTTAACATTCTTCGTTAAAAATTTTATTCCACCGGTGGATGGGTAAGGCAGGATAAGCTAAATTAGAGCCATTTCTTCTTCTTTGTTTTTTACGAAGGAAAAATCCTTGTTGATAATTGAAAGGAAAAAAAAAAAAACTTAACGCATATACAGAGGCAAGTCAAGATAAAGAGTTTGGGGTTCAAAATTTCCGTTAGAACCGTCAATCAATTTGTTAGGGGTTCACAAATACAGAGTCTACGAAAAAATTATTAGGTTCATCTGAACTCACGAACCCCCACCTAGCTCCGCCACAGTGTAAACTTATAAGTAGAAAAAGATGTCAAGCAATGAATTCAATTGAACCAATAATTTTAACACGATAATCTAAGTTAAAGTCACTAAAATTTTAGTTATTTTTAAATTTTCACTTAGTACGTTCACAAGTATAATATTAAGCTCCTAGATCCTTCTTCGATGACATGCTCTCAAAGTACATTTTTATGTTTTGATGAAAATTCTGACTTTGTCATGCACGTTCAAGAACCAATTACATCTTACATAAACGGAACATGCAAAAAAAAAAGGACATACCATCAAGCTAGTGAAACGAGGATGCTTAAGCAAAGTATGCACCAACTTTTCCTTCACAGGCTGTGGTGAGATTCGAGTTTTGCAAGCCATAAACGCAACGGCATGGACATCGAACCTCCTATCGTGGAAAAGACGAGCCATTGGACTCAATGGCTCGTCTTCCACGGTTACCATATCGTACTCTTCGATTCCCCCTTTCCTCTTTGTTTCTATTGGTTTTAGACCTGATGATCTGCTTCTTAATCCTTCACCCATTGGTGACTCCATTTTTTTCTAAGAGAAAATAATATTTGTGTACTATACTTTGATCTTGTGACTTTTTTGCTTTGTTATATAGAAGAATAATAGTACGAATCTCAGCTAACTTATTATGTATTTTCTTTATTTTTTCTATATAATTTGTGTGATTTATTTTGATTGGACGTGAATCTAAAAGAAGTAGAAACTTTAGTTTAAAATAATTAGATAAATATTTATGTGACTATAAATTATTTGTTTTTCTTTATTATACGAGTGGAGAAGCCCCGTACTTAGCACGGGCCAAATGGCCCATTCTTTACTTCGAACTTTTTTGTTTTTGTTTTTACAGAAACTGTAATTTTTTAGGTTTCATTTTAAGTTTGAGATAAGTATTGAAAATACCATTAAATTTGACGTAAATTATTATTTTAGTCCTTCAAGCTTCAACTATTAACAGCCTTAAAAATATATCTCTAGCTATTTGATTAATTAATTTAAAAACACCCATTGTATGCTACATGTCATCCACCTATGCGTATATGTGAAATTTTCTAGCGTACACATAGATATATATAGTTAAAAAGAATTAACAATTAAATGTTAAAAAATTAGTAATTAAAATGATATTTTTATCTCACACCACGCCCTACCTTGACTCCCCCCACTCCAATAGAATTATTGTTTTGTGTATTGTAATAATAGAGTTACAAGGTAGAATTAAAAGTTTAATCCTTTGTAAGTAACTCGAGTTTGTATTTAATCCCTTGAGCAAGGAAGTTTCCGCATAAATATTTGTGTTCTTTACTTTAAGCATTTACTTAAACACTTCTATTACTAATTTTGTCAAGGGATTTGGTCTCTTAACTCGTGGTGGACTCATACAAGCCAACAATAACGGTTGGGTCGAGTTAAAATTTTGTAATTGTGACTCAAAATGAAGCCAGAAACTCAGCAGCACACTTGACCAGAGAGATGTTTACTGGGATAATAAACCAAACACAAGAACAAAAAGCTGATTACTACTTGATAAATAAACACAACTTCCATAGTTTTACAGAAGAATCTTCAACATCAAGACGATGCTAAACGCTAACGACAGTATCCAGAAATTGGAGAAGAAAAATGGAATCCACGAGTTGTGAGGTACAACCAGTATTAACTACGTAGGTTTGGTATACATGCTCCTCCATCTGAATTCTGTTGTTCCTTCCATATTTTTCCAGTAACACGTAGCTTAAGCTCTTTTCTGTCGCCTCCAGAGAAGAAAAGTGCCATGTTACGTTGTATAATAAGCCCGTCATGGCTATCCCTAACTTTCCGATGACTATCTCTTATGCTCCGGGGGGTACCCTCCCAGATAAGTTTCCTTCCATTGCCCCCAACTTCAAGGCTGTAGCTGTAGTTTCGAGCATCTGTCTCATCTCCCATAAACCGAAGAAATGCCATGTATACAGGAGCCACACCAAGCTGAAAGGCTTCAAAATGGAGACAGAAATACTGACCGAAACAATTAAAAACCTGAAAAAAGTGGTAAACGCATGAAAAAAAACAGAGTTTTTTACCAGCGATGATCTACTTCCAAACTGGCAAAGCCCATTTCATAGATCTCAAGAGGATCATCTTAACTGTTTGGTAAGATGTAAAACCTGAGCTTCCATTTAGTAGGAATGTAAAATGTCCTTTATAAATTACATGGAAACTGATGTTTGGCTGGATATTATTCGTTTTTATATATATATAGTTGAGGACTTGAGGTAATCAATGCAGAGTTGCAGACTCAACTAAAGATAGGACACAATGGAAGAAGAAGATACATAGGTGATACGTTGATAGCTACTAGTTGAGGATAAGTTTTAGACTTGCTAGAGAACTTCTAATATTGTTATTATTATATTATTTACCTATATGTTTTACTTATTTGTCACTTTTAATTTATTTAGTATGATGATAATATGATATGAGCTTAAATGGAAAAATGAGGACTCATAACCAACCCAACTTGTTTGTGACTAAGGCATAGTTGTTATACAAGTAAAGTACTGTTTGGCTGGATATATAATCAATGAGATCTAATAATATCGGAGAAAGTACATGGGTGGTGTTTGATAATGATTACAACAACAACATACCAACTCTAATCCCACAAATGGGATCTAGGGAGGGTGGTGTGTACGCGGACCTTATCACTATCTTGTGAGGTAGAGAGGTTGTTTCTGATAGACATTCGCCTCAAGTAAACATATCAAAGCAGGTTTGAAACAGAAATACAGTATTGTCTGTATTGAAGGAAATACAGTAATGAATGTCATTGTGCCCAAAATAATGGAGAAAAGAACAGTATCAACAAGTAATACGATAACTGAAGCAAATGAGGCAACAGGTAATAATAAAATCAAAGAATAAAATATTATGAGAGGAATAAGGAATAAGGATAAGGAAACTAAACAATGCCTGACCTATGTTCAAATTGTTCTTCCTCCATGTAGTGGAAAAGCATTTAATTAGCATTTTTGTCAATTTGAAACAACCAAACATCAAAAAATGGTTTTATCATGGAAACAACTTCTGTCGAATCAAAGAGAGCCGTTTATATTACACAGCAAAATGGTAGATGCCTATTATCAGTATCCAAAATCTTCCAAATTTTGAGCCTTAATCAAATATCAGATGCACTGTTTACGAAGGACATGTTAATACACAACACAAAACTTCTTTTTATTTAAAAACATAACAACTGTATCCAACTTACCGTTAACATCCACGTTGCATTTTCCACTTCTCGAGGATTTGATTTGACATACCGATGGTTAAAAGTGCAACCTGAATGCATGTCTACCTTGTGATCATCTCGCAAATGAGCAACCAAGTAAGGAATATCACCAACAATTGAGCACTCTGAACCAGCATACGGGCAGTTGTAAGGTCTAAAATTACACATTGCCTCATGTTTCAGCTTACTGTAATAAGGAAATATCTCAGGACAGCCAAGAGAGCCATATTTGCAAGGGAGCTCAAATGATTCAGCCACCTTTTCCAGTGCTAAGCATCTAATATCACCAAGCTCCTGTCTACACGTCGGACATCGATTGTGCACCCTTTCTTTACATGTTGAGCAGATGGTGTGCCCATTGTGACACTGTAGAAATAACATGGGGAAAATGGCACATTAAGTAGCATTCCACAATGAATTAGATTTGGTATATTTAAAATAATAGTGTTCATTTACGCTGGAACAAATACGAGTCAAGTAGAGCATTGGTTAAATTCAGAGTTTCCAGTTATGGATAATTAAGTCCACGTTGCCTGACTCAATTATCTGCATTTTGTGAATGGTAGTTATGTAGATGCAGCATGCACTAGTATTCAGTTTAAAAAGCTAATTGTTCCTGGTATCATTAAGTATTGTGATCTTTATTCTCATATCATATTTCCAATCGGCTATGTATCAGCAAGGGAAGCAAAAGTAGAAAAGGATCACAGGATTCATTTCTTACTCTTTCACCTCTGTCCTCCACAACTTTCGATCACACAACAAGAATGTGAGATCTTACTTCTATTTACCTCATCTTAACCACCTCCTATTGAAAGCAACTTTCCCAACCTTTTATTTTTTTGAGTTGCTTCAGATAAAAATAAATGACCATATTGGAAAGGCCCAGCTTTAATCCATTAAACCAAAAAGACTGGTATACAACCAGAAAAATACAGAGTTTAATCAAGATGAATGACAATGTTATTACAGAAACAATCATTCCAGAACATCCTTT
The DNA here is from genome assembly GCA_029582445.1 of Solanum paucissectum. Taxonomy (NCBI): domain Eukaryota; kingdom Viridiplantae; phylum Streptophyta; class Magnoliopsida; order Solanales; family Solanaceae; genus Solanum; species Solanum paucissectum. The sequence goes on from JAJONZ010020683.1 coordinate 11,583, forward strand.
AGGCCCTAAACACCACTACAGCACCACTCACAACTAACAGTCTAACATGAACTAATGATAAATGTTCTTCTATATAGAGATCTATTCTTTTAACTATTAGCATTCATCAAGTTTTATCACTGTGTCTATTTTGAGCCAGTCGCAAACAAAGCACATAGGACATTAAACATGTGTACTGCATTGTAGAATAGCAGAACGCCTGCAACCCAAAAATTCATGCAGTTGGTCTGATAGCAAAACAAAACAAAGACAAGAAGAAACATCCCACAGAATCATATAGAACAACAAAAGACTTAGTGAAGAAGACAAAGGAGTTGATTGAAAATTTCGGCATTTGATCTCATAACTAAGAGTTCATGATTCAAGGACACTATGTAATAAAAATGCAGACCTCGTTAGAGAAGCTAATAGACATCACTATGGATTTTTCTTAAGACTTTCGAGGATAATACTATGAATTTACACTTGACTGATGGCTAGCAACTAGCCTATTAAATAAGGTCAAATGTTTATCGACAGCTTTGAAATTAATTGGAGAGTCAAACATCAGAATAGGTTAATACATTCAAGTAGAAGTAGAGGAGCTTGGCTCAGCTTCTTATAGCAGGTGTCATCTGTTTCTTGCTTTTCATTTTCTGGTTTGGTTTTTGCTTGGTTGGTTAGAAACAGAAGTTCTAATTTCTAGCTTCTTAACTTTTTTATATCTACTACCAATAAGAGAAAATACTTACGTATTATTTATAAGTATTTCAAGTATCGTAAAAATGATACCGAATTAAGGGCAAGTATAATGTACTTCACCAAATTTGTAGTGACCAAGTATAGAGTAAGGGAAATTATAGCAATATATCAAAAGTTTCGGTTAGCAACAATATAGGGTCTCTGTAATTGAATCGAAAATAAGAAGCATTTCTGTATTATCTTTATACTAGACAAGAGGCATAATATTCAGTAAGTCGAGGAGAGATAGCGACAATTTGCCAAATGAAAAAATTGCTTCAGTTTTATAATAAACTATTAAACTTTCTCAAATATAGAAGCCATAACACCATACTGCTTCGGTATATTCATAGCAGTGTTTCAAAATATGAAGTAAACACATGAAGAAGTCAAGGAGATTCAACATCTACTATATATAGATGAAAATAATTTTAACCTTGGATATACAATGTAATTGGCTCGGATGAACACCCTTGCACCCACGTGACTCCACCCCTGATTCATAGACACTAGTAAAGGTTTACTATGCTTCAGATTGCTGTGCATTGGGATCAGTTATGCTTATACTGACACCAACATTAGAAAACAAGAGAACCAATATTACCATGACCACTTTCACAGTTCTGAATACTAATTAACCTCCTCAGTGCTTCAACCTATAATTTTCTACAAATTGACATTTATACATAGGACGGAATTGGTATTCCATAGTATAACTTCCTCATGAACAAAACTAAAGTATGACTTCAGAACCCAAACATCATAAACTTAAAACTCAAAGACTACTATTTATGCTATTTGAGAATACAAGAGTTACCATTTGCCACTAGAAGTCGATCAGACATAGTAAGAACTCGGAAAAAACAGAACAGCTACACAAGTGTTTAGAGAATTCAAAACAGAGAGCAACATGGGAAACGTAAAGAAAGAAAATATGTTTCAAAAGCTACTATAGATCCCAAAAACAAGATTTACTCATTTAATTCTCCCAATTAAGGAAGTTCCCAAAGGTGATGGCTTTTTTCCCATTCCTTCAAGGTGATGGCTAAGTGGTTAAGAATAGGAAAAATATCTAGGGATCATAGTTTCAAATTCCCTCTACAGCATATGAGCACATCTGCTCCAGCCTCAGTGAGCAAACTTACACAGCAACTGTACTTGTGAGCTACAGCAGGTAGCTCGACTGAATAGTTGAGGTGCAAGCCAACTAGGCAGGACACGACCATTACCAAATAATTAAAGCGAAAAGTAAAGCATAGAATAGCTCAGATGCCTAACCAGCAAAGATATTAATACACCAGACTGAAAACCAAGAAACAAATTCTGTATTATGACTCCATTGACTCAGAAATCAAAAAATTGACAATTTGTCTGTGACACCTCTCTAATCAAAACCAAGAGAGCATACGCAACCCATTTACCAAATGAAATTCAAGCTAATCCACTCAATTGGTCAAGATTCCCACAGCTAACAAATTCATGGAACACGTGTGGCATAAAGCTCCAATAAACTGAAATTAAACAACCATATTCATCACTTCCCCTAAATTCATACCACACCAGCCAAGCATTCCCTTACCCCTGAAAAATAGGGAAAATGCATAGCTTAAGGAGTCATTAATTGCTAATCTGAACAGGTTCACACAATATAAAGATATAGCACCTCGGCTTAACTCAACCTCAAAAGTTAGCTCACAAGGGGATGATTGTCCAAGTCTATATAAGCACACCACCAATCATTCCCCAACCAATATGTAACTTTGACCAACTCTAACTCCCCCTTCACACCTAAGCCCACCTTGAGCCCAAACGGTTTGTGTATCATACCATGTAAAGATATGATATTTGGACCTAACTTAGTTACTTAGCCCCCAAAAGCTAGCTTTTTGAGGGGAGGATTACCAAAATCCATATAAGCAGACCACCACACAGAACTCCAAATTGTCTATAAATAGAAAATTAGTGAATCTATACACCAATCACAGCAACAAACCAAACAAAAACCAGTATATTACTTCAAGTAACTGCAAAATGAGAAACATAAATGGAACAGAGAAAACAAACCTGATGGATTGGAGGATACATGGAATTAGTACAAACAGGGCATTCAAGAAGCTCATGGACACTCGTTGCTGGACGGACACTGTTATTATTTTTGTTATTGTTATTGTTATTGTTATTGTTATTGTGGGGTGTCTTTGAAGAAGAAAACAACTGAGAATGTACAATCTCATTCACATCTATACCATCTAAAGATGATATGCATTCAATGCTATCTGACTTCATTCATACACACAAAAAAAAAAATCAATTCTTGATTCAATAACCAAAAAAGGAAGAATTTTTCTTTATTGAACACTCTCCTTGCGACTATTTCTGCGTGTTTAAGGGAAATTATTGATGGGGTTTAAAGATCAAACTATTCGTTTGATTCGAAAAAATGAAGAGAGAGAAAAACAGGGAAGAAGAGGAAGAGACATGGGGTTTTAACTTCACTATTTGGGGAAGAAGAATACAATATTTCTTTTTTGTCTTCTTTTCTTATTTTGGACTTGTGATGTGCTTGGTATGCATACAAGAAAAAAAAATAGAAAAATATTTTTTTTAAATAAAAAAAATACAAATTTAAAAAAGTGACATTTTATGATAATTATATTATTCCACCCTACAGATGTAAGTGACGAATTTTAAATGTTCACTAAGAAAGTTCAAAAAAAAGATTTAATATCTGAGTCTCGAATATCTAATGAATGAGTCAACCTCTGGTTTTATTTCTAGGGGATTTGAAATTCTATATAGGATACATTAAAGAATTAAAAAAAAAATACCTTATATATTATGTAGTATTTTTATCGAGCAAGTTCGAATGAATATTTTTTAGCACCACTAAATCTGCCCTACCTAGTGCCTATAGCCACACACCCCCCCCCTTATTGTAGTTTCCTAATTAAATAGGAGTAAATATTTTTGTGATGGTATCCTTTTTATTAATTAGGAAAATATTTTTTTCCTCATACCAAACACACCCTTATTCTATTTTGGTGTCATTTTATTTTTATTTTTGACCCACTTTTTTCTTTTAATATGGGTCATTTTAGTAACTATTTAATTTCTTTTAGGGGTAACTATTTAAGTTAGTTAATTCTACGATGCTTATTAGGTGAAACTTTCATTACTTTTGAAATTTCATAAAAGATATCCAGAAATTGCACAATAAAAGGTCTTTTTAAAAAGGGAAAAAAATTATTGCTAATGAAATTCAAACACAAGCACTAGCTCATTCAAGACATCTGAAATCATTGAGGTATAATATTTTGTTGTGTCAAAGATGTTCAATATATGTTATTTAATCACTTTACGTATCAATTTACTTATATATATAATATTTTTTCCAACGAAGGATGTCCAATTGGACATCTTGACAGCCACGTAACTTTGCCGATGAATGATATTGTTAATATTGTACAGAGATTTTTTGACTTACACATAAATATCTCTATTAATTTTTAAAATTTTATGTCTAGTAAAACAAATTTATATAAAATGAAACTAATGAGGGTATAGTTTTGGTAAAATTAGTAAAACCTTAGAGATTGATTGACTTTTCTTGGAGCCAAATTTCTTAATTTTTTTGTTAAAAATGTTGAGAATATAAAGTATGAAATTAGTTAGTTAGTTGATGAACAGTAAAATTAGTTAGTTAGTTGTGAACAGTAGAGTTAGTTAGAAATTCAGTTAGAATCAAGTTTGTTGATTAGTGATTTTGTATATATAGCTCCACATTGTAATACTTGCTACTTTAATTCACATTCAATAAAAGATATTTTTCTCCATGAATCTTCTCTCTCGATTGCTCTTTCTCGAACCAATGAGTTCTCCATTAATGGAGTTTGGGAGCTCACATTGTTGATTTTGTCATGGTATCAGAGCACAAGGAATTGCTCATATCTTCTTTTCGCTTCCATTTCGATCTGTGAGCTTCGTTTTTCTTTTATGTGAATTTTTGTTTGATCTGGTTGTTGTCGACTCGATCTTCGATCTATTAGTTTCGTTTTTCTTTTATGTGAATTCTGTTTGATCTGGTTGTTCTCGACGTGATCTTCTTCCCAATTTTCAACTCACCATGGTTGATTCTTCAGCTGATTTCATTCCAAATGCTTCTGCATCCACTGTTAGGGTAGAAATCCCTAATCTTTTCTACTTGCATCCATATGAGAATGCGAGTTCATCCCTATTACCTGCAGTTTTCGATGGGACTGGTTACAGATCCTAGAGAAAAGCAGTTCTCAAGGCTTTGTCTGTTAAGAGCAAGACATGATTCATTAATGGGAAGGTTGTGAGACCTGATCCTACTGATCCTAGCTTTCAGCAATGGGAAATGTGTGATGATATGGTCACATCTTGGATCCTGAACTCCTTGTCACCAGATTTGCGTGATAGTCTGCAGTATGTCAACAATGCTCAGGAACTTTGGGGAGAATTAGAAGAAAGATACGATCAAACCAATGGTTGTAAATTGTACCAGCTTCAAAAAGAGATTAATGACCTTGTCCAAGACACTCTGGATATCACTGGTTACTACACCAAAATGAAGAAACTCTGGGAATAAATGAGCACTGTTGATATCAGCTCTCAGTGCAATTGTGTGTGCACTTGTGGTGGTAAAACAAAATTGGTTAAGGCTGAACAAGATCGCAGGCTTATACACTTTCTAATGGGTTTAAATGAGATGTATACTGCAGTCCGAGGCAACATTCTCATGATGAACACTCTACCAAGTATGGCCCAGGCTTTTGCCATCTTGTCCCAAGAAGAGAAGCAAAGGGAAGTAAAACCTCACAACTACACTGCCTTGGATTCAACCTCTCTCAATGCTTTTGCCTCATCTAACAATGTTGCAGGTTCCAAAGGTCCTAAGACCAATTTTAATTCTAATAGGGGAAACACAGGAAGTTATGGAAACTCAAACACAAATGTGTTTAGAGGCAATTCCAGCACTGGGAGGTCTTCATTGTTTTGTGACTTCTGCAAGAAAACAGGACATACTAAAGATAGATGTTACAAGCTCCATGGTTATCCCACCAACTCTAAGTTCTCCAAGGGTAAAAGTTCAAATTCATCAGCAAATGTGTGTACTTCTAAGGTTGACAGGAACCAATGTGAAGATGATAATAAATTGAGTAAACAAATGCCTTTGAATTTATCTAAAAACCAGTATGAGCAGCTGCTAAATCTTTTGGGATCTCTACATGCTAATAATGGAACCACCAACTTTAAGAATATGCTAAGTGGAGCTGTGAACCTGGCAGGTATACTAGCTTGTTACTCTTCAATTACTGATATAGGTGATCTCTCTTGTAAATGTGTTCGATTAACTGTTGGTTCCTGGATTATAGACTTAGGAGCATCACATCAAATGACCTATAACAAAGAGACACTCACAAATATCAGCACACTGCCATACCCTTTCTTAATTACCTTACCAAATGGTTATAAAGTTAAAGTGACTAAAATTGGTGATGTTTGTTTAAATCCAGTACTGACTCTGAGGAAAGTAATGTTTGTGCCTAGTTTTAAGTTCAATTTAATCTCAGTTCACTGTCTTGCATTGCAACTCAAAGGTGTAGTCAGTTTTAACATTTCTTCTTGTCTATTGCAAGGCCCTTCTCTGAAGAGGCCTCTGTAACTTGGTAGAGCTAAAAATGGTCTATACTTTTTGTGTTCTATGTGCCACAACTGTTATCCTCCTTCTGCTGCCAGCAAAGAGACTCATGTTACTGCAAAGTTTTTCCCTAGTCATATCAGTCATTCTCTAGTTAATTGTACTAAAAGTTCAGCTGACAATGTATGTCAAGCTTCATCTTCATCATCTATGTAAAATACTTTCCGTATATCAATAAAGAAGTATGTTCAGTTTCTAATTCTGCTTCTTGTTCTAATGTTGATTGCTCCCCTGCTGAGACTTATACTGATGAATTCTTATGGCATGCTAGACTAGGCCATGTACCTTTTGTAAAAATGAAAAATATTTCCACCATACCTATCCATTTTTCCACAAAACAACATTTTACTTGTACTATATGCCTTATGGCCAGGCAAACTAGAATGCCATTTCCTGAGAGCACAACCTCCACCACCACAGCATTTGAATTACTTCACATTGATCTATGGGGTCCATACCATATTCCCACTCATGATGGCTACAACTATTTATTGACCATGGTAGATGACAACACTAGATCAACTTGGACACAATTACTTAAATGCAAAAGCAATGCCTTACAAACTATCAAAGCCTTCATCTCACTCATAGAGAGTCAATTTCAAACCAAATTAAGAGCCATCAGTTCTGACAATGGTTTGGAGTTTACCTCCAATGAAGCTAGCCAGTTTTTCCAGGAACAAGGGATAATACACCAAAAGTCTTACCCCTACACACTCCAATAAAATGGTGTGGTAGAGAGGAAGCATAAGCACCTTCTTGAAACAGCTAGGGCCCTCCTTTTCCAATCTAAATTACCTATGAGGTACTGGAGGGAATGTGTCCTAACAGCTACATACATCATTAACAGACTACCTACCAAACTTTTGAAAAATAAATCCCCATATGAGTTATTGTATCACAAACACCCTACATATTCTCATCTTAGAAGTTTTGGTTGTCTATGTTTTCCCATTACTTTAAAAACTCACAAGGACAAATTTGAGCCACAGGTTACACCACACATATTTGTTGGCTATCCTTTCAATACAAAAGGTTACAAGGTTTTGGATTTAGCTACCAAAAGAATTCATGTGTCTAGGGATGTTGTTTTCAATGAATCCATCTTTCCTTTTGTAATTGCTCTTGTTGGCTCCAGTTTTACTTCTGTTTTGAATATAGTTGTTAATCATTCTACCAACTTAACTAGTATGCCTAGCACAATCAATATTTTTTTTACTGATGATTTACTGGATACAAACACATCACATCAAGTCACAGATAACCAAGTAACCATTAACACTGAATCCCCCAACATCACCACTGCACCATCCATACCTGCACCCATTTCATCATGTGATGCTCTATATGCCCCTAGAAGAAGAACTAGGTCCCTTCATACCCCCATTTATCTAAAAGACTACAACTACACTTTACCTAACCTACACTCTTCTACATCTGATGCATCAAGCTCAAACCCACACCACTCGCTCACCTCTTTTGCAACTACCCATGATAGTATTTGCTTCACTTCTTTTTGTCCTGATAGCTAGCAGTTATTTGAAAACATTACACATGACTGTGAACCTTGTTCATATGAAGAGGCAATCTTGTCTCCTGCCTGGCAGAAGGCAATGACACAAGAGTTTGAGGCATTATATGCCAACAATACTTGGGAATTGGTACATCTGCTCAAAGGGAAGAAAGCCATTGATTGTAGGTGGGTGTATAAGATCAAACACAAGGCAGATGAGAGTGTGGAAAGATTCAAGGCAAGGCTGGTAGTTAAAGGATACACTCAACAAGCTGGGATAGACTACACTGAGACTTTTTCTCCTGTGGTTAAAATGACCACTGTTAGAACATTGATCAATTTAGCTGTTAAGAGAGGCTGGAATTTGTATCAGCTAGATGTCAACAATGCCTTCCTTCATGGTGATTTGAATGATGAAGTGTATATGACATTACCACAAGGTCTTATGGTAAATGGTATTGACATGGTGTGTAAATTGAAAAAATCATTGTATGGCTTGAAACAAGCTAGTAGACAATGGTATGATAAGTTGGCAAGCAGTCTTTGTTCTAGAGGATACACACACTCAAATAATGACTATTCACTATTTTATAAAAGAAAATGATGCTCTTCTTTGGTCTTTGTTGCAGTATATGTTGATGATGTAATCTTGACTGGGACTGACCTAGAAGAAATTGACTCTTTGAAGTCTTTTCTACATGATCAGTTCAAGATAAAAGATTTGGGCAAATTGCATTATTTCATGGGGTTAGAGATATTATATAGGCATGATGGTGTTTTGATTTCACAAAGAAAGTTCACCACTAATCTTTTGAAGGAATTTGATTGTTTGAATTACAAGATTGTTGCATCACCACTGGACTGTACTGAAAAATTGAAGGCCACTGATGGCAAGTTGTTGTCTAATCCTACTTTTTACAGAAAATTAGTAGGTAAGCTTAATTTTCTCACAAATACAAGGATGGATATATCCTATAGTGTACATCACCTCAGTCAGTTCATGCAGACTCCTAGAGAACCACACTTGAAGGCAGCTTACCATGTTCTCAGATACTTGAAGCGGGATCCTTCATTGGGCATTTTCATCTCCAATACTTCTGCACTCAGTGTCAAAGCTTTTTGTGACTCGGACTGGACAGCTTGCCTTGATTCAAGGAAGTTAGTCAGTGGTTATCTAGTCCTTATGGGTGATAGTCCTGTTAGTTGGAAGTCCAAGAAGCAAGCCACGGTGTCTTTGTCCTCTACAAAAGCAGAATACAGAGATGTAAGACAGGTGGTAGGGGAACTGGTCTGGCGAAGAGAGGTTGTTGGATGAATTATCAGTAAAGTGTCTTTTGCCCATACAAGTTTTCTGTGACAGTCAAGCAGCAATGCATATTTCCAAGAATCCAGTCTTCCATGAAAGGACTAAACACATAGAAATAAACTGTCATTTTGTTCGAGATAAACTTTAAGAAGGTCTGATTTCACTTCACCACATCCCCACAGAATCCCAGTTGGCAGACATCTTCACCAAGGCCCTAACTGGGGTTAAACACACTACTTTATTACACAAATTGTCTGTAATTGCATCACCTCCAACTTGAGGGAGGGTGTTGAGAATATAAAGTATGAAATTAGTTAGTTAGTTGATGAACAGTAAAATTAGTTAGTTAGTTGTGAACAGTAGAGTTAGTTAGAAATTCAGTTAGAATCAAGTTTGTTGATTAGTGATTTTGTATATATAGCTCCACATTGTAATACTTGCTGCTTTAATTCACATTCAATAAAAGATATTTTTCTCCATGAATCTTCTCTCTCGATTGCTCTTTCTCGAACCAATGAGTTCTCCATTAATGGAGTTTGGGAGCTCACATTGTTGATTTTGTCAAAAAAAACTAAACAAATAGAATTAGAGAAATTTTAGTAACTCGATTAATTAGTTAATTCTATCGGAATTTTTATATTATTGGTGAAAGGCTCAATTTTTCACCTTATAATCCCCGAACCTCAATTTTATTTTACTTCTAAATAATAGGAATAGAATAGATAGAAGTAAATAACAGCATTTACATTGTTAGTTATTCCCTTTGTCCAACAATAGTTGTTCACTATTAACTTGGCATAAGAATTAAGAAGTAGTAAATGATTGGGGTAATTTTACCAGCTCATCCCTATTAAATTTATATCATCTCAATGCTGAAAAATTGAATAGTACTTAATAACAAGGGTAAAATAGATAAAAAATAATAAATTATTAATTTTATAAATTGAACAAATATTGTTGGATATCCCAAAGTAATATAGAGGATAATTAAAAATATATAGATATATATAGAGGACAATTAAAGATACCGAAGGGAGTATTTGTTATCCTGCTTTTCTTCAGTTCAATTCATTTTGTTAGAGTTTGACTTTTTCATTAAAATATACTCCTTTTTTTAAAAAAAAAAAAGTTTCTTATTTCATGTTCGATATTATATTAGAGTTCGACTAAAGTTTGATTCGCACATTGCAGTCCATTTTTTAGGACAAAACTTTTAATATGATTTTTTCTGTTTTAAAAGGCTTAAATTCGAAAACTCTAATTAAAAGTTAAAAAAAAAATCAATTGTTCTATCACAATTCATGTTAAATAATTATTCTCATGTTTTCAATTTATTTTTTCATTTCCTACTTGTATTTTCATTACATGCTTAGATTCAATGTTCTGTTTCTAAAAACAGTTTTTTTAAAAAAATAATAAAAGAAAAAAAATCATACTTCATGTTGTTTGTCATTTAGCTGACGTTGTTTTAATATTTCAATATAAAAACTACACATAGGTTCTTGAAAATAAAGCGAGACATATGTAGATTTTAATATAAACTTAATCAATTCAACCTTTAAATTCATAATACTGAAATTTATTACACATTTGAAATTTTAAGCTCAGCTTATTATTTATTAAATGTTAATTTTATTTACTGACGATAGAAATTTTTCAGCACATGAAATTTATAATAAATAATAAAAATTATCTAAATGAAACAAATTTATTTCTGAACAGTGCCCTTTATCACAGGAAACTAATTGGAGACTGAGGAGTCCTTTCGTTTTCATATTGTAGTAGTGGACAATATTTCAAATTTAAATTTTAAAATATTTTATCTTGTCCCTATCAAAATAAATAGACAAAGAAGAATTGTTGTATTCAATTGTTGTATTCGAAATTTCAAAACTTAATAGAATTCAGTTTTCAAATTCTAAGATTAGGACTTGTCAATAGGAAAAATAATGATCACCCAAACAGAAAAAACAAACAAACAAAAAGGAAAAATCACTTGGAAGTAAATTACTCAAACATGATACTTTGTGTCACTTGTAGTTTATTTAACGTACTTATTAAAAATAGATGATTTAAAAATAGTTGTTCTTTTAAAATCAAGATATAATTTTAGGGAGATGGATCAAAAATACTCTTCAACTTTCGTTTAATAGCTAGTTTACCCTACGTTATACTATGTGGTCATTCATACCTCCCGTTGTTAGGAAATTTGTCATTTGTACCCTTCAAATTAACGTTTTTAAATGTTTGTCACATCTAAAATATAAATATTTTATCATGTCTAGTTTAATACAAAGTGAATGATTTTTCCAATAATAAATATGTGTTGTTATTCACTTCGCATTCTCTCATTCATATGTTATCTTATTTTCCTGATATAATGTTTTGACCTTTGCAAATTGATAGTCATAGCTCAAACTATCTGTAAGGTCTATATACTCAATTGAACCGATATATATAAATGCGAAGAATATTATAAAATGAAATCGAGGACTTCAAAAAATCTCGATCATAAATTTTGAAGTTGTGTGTATTTAAAGGTAAAAAAAATCAAGTTATTCACTTTAAAATATTTGAATAATTATTTGTTTCTTTGTTTTGTTATCTTAAAAAACTGATGAATGCAATTATTTTTGATGGCTAGAAAACATGTCCATAAAAATAACTACATGATGGATGCGATTATTTAACGATATTGTTTCAAGGATAAACAATTATTTGTGTATGTAAATTGAATTCAAATATGAAGATCTGAGAAAGTAATGAAATGCTTTATTAATTAAATGGACTAAGAACAAGACTTTTCATGCCCAGAGCTCGAAACTGAAACCTCTAATTAAGAATAAAGCAATCTCAATCACTGCACTTCAACTCATATCGATGAATAAGAACAAAACTTAACCAAGTGTAAGGATCACTAGCATATAGTATTGCATTGAAAAGAGGAGACTTAAGTCTATGTCATGAATCTTGAATTTTATGTTTTCACAACTCCACCAAATCCTTTCATCTACACCTCTATCCATAAAATATCATATCTTCCTATCGCAATTAGGGGTGCAAAAATCGAATCGAAAAAATGTTATTGGGTCATTGCTATTGGGTTAACATATTTTTAATGGTTTTATAAAAAAAAATTATTGGGTTATCGGTTTGGTATAGGTTTTTAGCATTGGGTAAACCGATAACCCATTAAGACGATAGTAAGTTATTATTATACCCTTCATAAATGTTAAATATTAATAATTTAACATAACTAGACACTGTATAAGTATTCTACACTACGGTCTACACATTTCACATGTCATAGTACTTCTACTTCACATCAGAAATTCCATATTATGTTTTGGTTGTAACATATTATTGTAGCCTTCATACTACATCTACTCTTATTGATGCAATTTCTCATTATATTTCTTGTTTCACTATATCAAAGCATTTACAACTGATTTGCTTGTCTCACTGTATCGTTCCAAATTGTTAGAGAAGTGAGAAATCATATATTTATTTCATGAGCATTTTCTTATTGGGTAAACCAAAAATCAAATCGTTAATGACAAAAAACTGATAAATCGAAAACCGATAAAGAATATCTTATTGGTTTAGCGTACTTAAAAATTGAAAATCTATAAACCAAACCGATAATATCTAAAACCGAACCAAACCGACTGATGCATACGCTAATCGCAATAGTAGTTTGCCAATTTCAAGCCCCAACTATTCTTATATATCTAAATGGGCTTCTTAGGTAATTGTACATGGGAATTTGACCCAAAAAAAGGGTTAGTTTTAAATATATACAATAGTCTTTAAGTTTACCACAACTATAGTCATATTTTATCTATATAAAAAATAGCCAAAGGCATAAAAAGTATACATCAACTATATAGCTTGCCAAAAGTTATCAAAAATATATACGGACTATGCAATATAGTTTATTTATACATGAGCTATACACTAACTGTACATTATGATACACTCAAAAAGCTGAATATAGCTTAATTATACATGAAGTACACAAACTATTCAATCTTAATCAACTCAAAATCACCTCTAAGCAGTCCCAAATTTTAGATATGAAATCTTCTCGATATTTTGTGTTTTTTGATATATAATTAGTTCTAAACAATTCTCGTTTACGATACATAGAATTTTAAGGAAAAAGATGAAAAAGGACGAGGAACCAAAAGCAACAGAAGAAGATGAAGAAGAAAGTACGTAGCAGCAGAAGAAAAAGAAAACAAGAAGAAGACACAAGGCATTATTTTTGGAAAAATTAGGGTCGAATGACCATTTTTGGTAAATTAAAAAAGAGAAAATTAAATTGAGCTAAAATAATGGTGAGTTAATTTTATGAGCTGACATTTTGCATAATTTTTTCAAAAAAATTCAACAAAAATGATTGCATGTATATATATTGTATCCATGTTGTAAAAATAGTTATTTAATGCATCATATTATATAAATAGTAGATAATCGTGTATCTATAACGTATAACTATGTGTTATAGAGGTATATGTATATATATATATATATATACTATTTATATAATAATTATACATTGCAACAAGTCATCTTTCTTAACGAATTGATATATTTCAATTTCGACCAAGTCAAATTTCATCTAAACAATCTCAAAATTATTTGGAAAAGGACTTATTGAAAAATATCACCAACATCTGAGGAGAATTACACGTCATATATAAAAACATTAAGCAAGGCAACGTGCAGAATACATGTTCGATCTTTTGTGTGTGAATAGAAGCTAATTATAGGACTAGTAATAGTTTACTATTTCACTCACATTATTAAGAGATTAATATTATTTGATTAATTACGTTACTTTAGACCTCATTTAAAGAAATTTAACTATTACTAGTAATAGTGATTATTCCTAAATGATACTAATCCTTTCAGTGGCGGAGCCAGGATTTTCGCCAAGGGTGTTCATATTTTAGGACAAGTAAAAAAATAAACCTTGCTAGTCAGATTATAAAGATTGGCTTCAAAATAGTCATACCTCAATATCAAATTAATCAACTATCCAAAATGAAAATTCTTAAAACGGAAAATATCAATAGATAAACTAAGGAAGATGAAGTAGGACAAATATATTGACGGATAGTTTCATACACACCAAAATATGTAAATTGTAAAGTGATAACTATAATTGCATTCGACGACACTTCATCTCTTGAAATGTTTTCATAATA